>CM042011.1:79183431-79483431 GCA_023525715.1 Cichorium intybus
TAATATGGTCTATGAACTTGAAAAATACGGTGTATCAAAGACTTTGCATGAAACAAACTTCAGGTTCATGCAATGTCTATGAAGGGAATGGAAGCAGATCACCATGATGGTGAGAGCTCATGAGAAGATCAACTCATATTCGCTTGAAGAACTCTATAATCTGCTCAAATCTTATGAGTACGATGTTTTAGAGTCAGTTGGTGAACTACCCAATGCTGGATCTTTGGCTTTTGTTTCCAAAACTGAATCCGAAGAAGTTAATGATGCTCGTGATGAATGTGAAGCGGACGAAGAAGGCGACTCAATGGCCCTATATTCTAATAACAACCGGAACTTTCAGAAAAGGCCACAAAATAAACCAAACTTCAACCGAAGCTTCAACAATGGAAAACAACCATTAAAACCTACTGATCATACGAACAAACCTAAATCCGATGCAACACCTCAACCAGAAAAAAAGCTATTGGGTGATTCTGGTTACGACTGCAACTACTGCTTTGGAAAGAATCACCTAGCCAAAGACTGCATGTTGAAGAAAGCGAATGAGAAAAAGGAGAAAGTTAAAGATGAGGCTTACTATACAAAGAAACTAGAAGAGGTTCGTGCGAAGACTCAGATCCTATCTCTTGTTGCTCCTAAAAGTGGTGATGGAACCTACCAAATTTGGTCATCCGATTCGGACGACAATGAAATTCATAAACCTACTCATGGTGCAATGTTTGCTGCACATACCGGCCATGGCATATGGTCAGATGATGAGTGTTCGGACGAAGAGAAAGAAAGCAATATCACTGGTGTCTGTCTGATGGTACAAGGGACTAACTCATCGTCCAATGCTCGTCTTACCATTCCAAAGCATGTATCACTCTTACTTGAAAACTTTAATGTTCCAGAAGAACTTTTTATTAACGATCTTAATGAAATTACTTATGACTGTCTTCATATGAATCAACTACTTGTTTCAGCAAATAGTGATGCGTGTCAGGCAAAGGAAGAAGTAACTTCGCTTAAGGGAAAACTAGAAGGAGTGCGTGGGGCATTAGAGAAAAGTAAATTACGAATAGATATTTTAGAAGAAATTAAGGAACCGTATAGGATAAATAATGAAGTATTATTGAAACAAAGAAATATTTTTTGTGAAACAGCTAAACGATTGTATGCTTACATTACGCGTATTTATCATTCATCTGATATTGCTTTAGATCACCACAAAAAGCTTCTACCTTTTATCGAGTTTAAGTTACAAGATGTAGATTCTCTTTCATATGAATGTGAATCTATGGTTTCATCTATTGAAATTCCAAATGCAACTTACACTCATGGCATTGTCCCTTTTGAAAATATTTTAAGTCCTAATGATCTGTTAAAAGTAATGGATGATTCACTACCCACCATTCCTCTAGCAAATAAAAGTAATTCTGAGAATGTTAAAGTGAATGTTAATGCTTCGGAAGATGATTCTGATTCTGATATTGAAGAAATAGACTGTAGTGATTTATCTCAACAAAAAACCTCCTCAGTCTGTTCTTCAAATAAATCTGAATCATGTGCAACTAAAGGAAGCAACAATATTTCAAATACTCTTCAAAATTGCTCTTCTGGGGTTACACAGGATTCTTCGGATAATAAATCTAAATCTTTTCAAATTCTTGATACTTCGGATGGTTACTCAAAATTCATTACTGATAAATCCAAACGAGTTGTTGAACTAGCATGTACGTATCCAAAGGTTGCTAATTTTAAAAACACTGTTTTTGTTAAACAAGGTGTAAAACTTGAAGAGGATTGTGAACTACTGTCACTGATGAAAGAAGACAATGCGAAAGTAACATCCGAAGGATTTTTCTCATCTGAATAAATGCTTGAAAATAATTTGAATGAGGAAATGGTTCTTAAAATCAATAAACGAAAACAAGAAGTGCACCAGATGAAAAACTCCTTCAGACGTCGTAATAATCAAAATTTTGCAAATAATCGACATTTCACAAATAATCGAAATTTCTCAAATAATCAAAATTTCTCAAATAATCAAAACTCTTCTTTTGAAAAACACAAACGATTTTATGATAATAGACGAAGGAAAAACTATCGTGATTCTCAAAACAAATAGAAAGCTTTTCGAAATCAATAAAATTCTTTTGCTGTCCAAAATCCTTCTACAAATCCTCAGAATATTGTTTTGAACCTACAAAGCCCATCTATTCAAACAATAAATATGAAAAAGCCACAAAGAAAAATTTTACCAAGGGAAGCAACCTGGTCGACACGTTTCATGTTTGGTTAGACAAGAACATGGATTTATTCAAAGATAAAAGCTTAACAATTCAAGAAAGTTTTTAATTTGCTTATGAAGAATTTCTAAGCGAATCTACTCAATGTAGCTCTTCGTCTGGAAAGACTCTCATTTTAAATCACAAATGGGTTCCAGTAAAACCAAATCCTTTGTCTATATTGAATCCCAAATAGCAAAAACCAAAGAAAATTTTGAAATGGGTACCTAAGGCCTCAATAATGCACTCATCCGAACCTTCAATTCCAAATAATATTGCCTTTACATCGGGCAACAAAAAGGATGATTTGGTTACATCATGGATCTATGATCCGAATACTTACCCTCAAGGACCCAAGCCATGTTGGGTACCTAAAATCTCTCTCTCTAAATTGTAGGTAATGATCGATGAGCAGTACGATAAGGAATGGTACATTGACAGTGGCTGCTCACGACACATGACGGGGAGAATAGAATACTTAAGGGATTTCAGAAGTCTAGAAGACGGAGGTGATGTGAAATTCGAAAACAATGATACTTGTCCAATCAAAGGATATGGGAAAATAACTAATGGAAAGTTCATAATAAACCGAGTAGCTTATGTAGAAGGTCTCAAGCACAACTTGGTCAGTGTTTCCCAACTTGTTGTGGGAACTGGGTTAAAAGTCAAATTTGATGAAGCTGACAGCGTTATTAAGAATAAAAAGACTAAGGAGGTTCTACTCAAATCAAAAAGGAAGGGCGAAATGTTCCCACCAGCATGAAGCCAATAGTAGGGGCTCCTTCTATCTGCCTACTCTCAAAAGCTCCTTCGGATCTAAGCTGGCTATGGCATTGATGACTATCTCATCTGAACTTCAAGAATATCAACAAGCTAGTTGCACTTGACTTAGTCAGAGGAATGCCTGCATTAAAGTTTGATAATGACACGTTGTGTGCTACATGTGAACATGGAAAGCAGAAACGTCAGGCACATCCGATCACAATAGACTCCAAGATAACCGAACCACTTGAGCTTCTAAATATTGATCTTTGTGGTCCATCTTCGGTTGAGTCTCTTGGAGGACAGAAAAATATTCTAGTCATCATGGATGATTTTTCAAGGTTTACATGGGTCATTTTTCTGAGACAAAAATCGGATACCCCAGCTAAACTTATTGCCTTCATCAAGAATACTGAGCTACATCTCAAGAAACCAGTCAGGGCAATCCGAAGTGACAACGGTACTGAATTCAAAAATCAGACAATTGACACGTTCCTGAAGGAGAAGGGCATCACTCACAACTTTTCTGCCCCTACATTCCACAACAAAATGGAGTTGTTAAGCGAAGGAACAGGTCCTTATGTGAAGCGGCCAGAACGATGCTTGATTATGCAAATCTACCAATGTACTTTTGGGCCGAAGCCGTTGCCACTGCATGCTTCACACAGAATATTTCATTTATCCATAGACGTTTCAACATTACACCATATGAGGTCATCAACAAACGAAAACCAAACGTAAAATTCTTCCATATATTCGGATGTCGATGCTTCATTATGTAACACCACGATACTTTTGTTAAGTATTTATACGGTAATCATAGTGTATTTATGATTTAATATGGTGTTCTAAGTATTAGAAAGTTAATACTAGTAAAAGGGTAATTTGGTCATTTTACCATAAAAGGGTAACTTGGTCATTTGACCATGGGAAGGACCAAATATTTTAAAATATTGTTTGCTTGTGGCAAAAATATAAGAAATGAAAGTTTTATGTCATAAAACTTGATTATTGTGGCCAAAGTTCAAGAAATGGAACTTCAGGGGCTAAATTGTAAATTATGGAAGTATAAATAGGAGAGTTGACTCTCCTATGTGTGGCTGAACATTTGAGATGATCGGGAGAGGGTTTTCTTGTGTGATTTCTGCATAATCTTGGGGTTTCCTTGAAGATTGAAGCAAGAAATCCGATCATAGACTTGGAATTGAAGATTTTGAAGCAATTGAGGTTAGTATTTTGAGTTCTAACCTAAGTGTTCTTGATGGGTTTTCATGGAGTGGACTGAAATCTGTAATTTCAGTATGATCCATGATATTCATACGATTTCTGGGTTTCAAACATGTTCATATGATAAGAACATACAATTGAAACAAAAGAATTTGATGATTTGGTGGATTTTGGGGTTTTTGGCTCAAGAACCCTAATTTCTGCAAATGATTGATTGAGTTGATTTCAAGGAGTTAAAACCTTGTATAAATGGAAGGTTTTAGTCTTGAAATAAACCCAAAATGATTAAGAACTGGAATAAGGACTTAATGTGCAAAAACAGGACGCTACAGTACAAAATCGGACTGAAATCTGGACTGCCCAGTAAGTGCACGAGTCGTGCTTATTATGCACGAGTCGTGCATGTCCTGCAGATGAAAGAACATTGCTATTTTGAGCATACACGAGTCATGCTCTTATAGACCAATATTTTGCACGAGTCGTGCATCCATTCAGGGGGTTTTAAAGTTTGAATTTGCTGCTAGACATGTCCAAATGACTTCAAACTTTAACTACAAGTCCATGATGGTTTGAAAAGTCTTGGAAAAATATTAAATTGAGAATACGACTCTCCGTGGGCACTGTAGAACAATACGTGTATACCGGAGATGTATAAAGATGAATAGAAAGTTGTTTATAACAAGGATTCTTATCTAGTTACAACCCGTGGTGGTTTTATATTGAACTCTAGTGTAGTAGAGTCACTTGTAGTATCTTTGACTTATTACCATGACATATATGTGCATATATAGGTATTAGTCAAGTGGATTTCGAAGCACGTGCAAGGAGTAACTAGATACATCCTTAGCAAGTATCCAGGTGAGTAATCTCACTTATATCATATATGATATGTATTGATTGGACTGTTACAGATTGAAACAGCTTCGAGGGACGAAAATGATAAGGTTAAAGATATAATAAAAAGACAATACCAGATAAGCCGTGAGTCTGCGATAGACAAGAACGGAGCTGTGAGTCAATGATACGACAATACCAGATAAGCCGTGAGTCTACGATAGACAAGAACGGAGCTGTGAGTCAACCTTTGAAATGGCAATACAGGATAATCCGTGAGTCTTGTAATGGCAAGAACGGAGCCGTGAGCCTAGGCAAAAGCGGGACAAACTCGTGAGCCATAAATGACTATGATATTGGATTTTATATCCAACTGGTGCGGCCTGTATGGCTATGACATTGAACTTGAATCCAAATGGTGCGGTCTTATGACCATGATATCGGGTTATTGAACCCAGCTGGTGCGGCCTTTGGGCTATGATATTAATGATGAAATTGTTGGTGCCGCTTATATAGCTACGACACATGGTGCGGCTTATATAGCCATGATATTTGGTGCGGTCAATTATGACTATGAAATATGGGACAGAAATGGTAATTGAGAGTTTATATGTTTATTCTCTCTTATATACATATGATTTTGTGGCTAACAGATTTGATTTGATCAGTATGCAAATGACAGCCTGTAAGGCTATGAAATAGGATGTGAAATCCTAAGAGATATATGATCAGCCAGTAAGGCTAGGAGTTTGGATCCGATATCCAGAAAGATATATGAATGTATTTTATACATGTTATTTGCAGATATGATTACTCACTGAGCTTTATAGCTCACGTTATTTGTTAAATGTCCCTGCAGGTTAGCATGATCCTGATAAGGGAAAAGATAGAGTCCGTGACTAAAGAAGTGGGACTTTTAGATGCTGTCAGTAGCAGCCCGGCTTCAAAGGAGATTACGGTATTTTATACTCTCCTTGATACACTTGTACCCGTTTTTAATAAAATATACCCCTTTTGTTATGGTTTTATGTATTGAAACCTTTGTTTTAAATGAAAAATTTTCAGGGGTGTTTTTGTTTTAAAAGCCGGGTGTTACAAGTTGGTATCAGAGCCGTGGTTTAAGTGAACTAGGTGTCTATAGAGTAGATTCCTGGACTTAAACCTTGAGATAGTAGATATGATGTATAGTTAGGTGTATATAAGTTGTTATTATACATATATAACCTAACCGTTGCTGACTTCTGACGTATAAGAAGTACGAGCAGTGAATATTACTGGGAGGAATTTAGGGCGTGGAGCTTTAAGAAGTGGACCAGCCCTTTCTCAAGGCTCCATTGAACGAGGGGCAAAGAGACAAATAGAATAAAAATCCACATGACAAGCAATAGAAGCTGATGTGGTCAGAAAAAGAAACTGGTTGCTTACCCTGACTAAAATTCAAGGTAAAAGAAAAGTAGTTGAGATTACACGAAAAGTAGAAAAATATTAGTGGACGCTTCAGAAGAAGTTAACACGATTTAGGTCTAACCTTAAAGGGAAGGGACCAAAACGAAAAAGGTGATGTGGTGTAAGAAGTGCAGGAAAAGCACTCAGAAAATTGTAGAGTTGAGACTCTACCGTTGAATTATTGAAATCGTAGAAAATAGGAGCATATTGCTCGAGCCTATTGGATGGAACGGAAGTGTTTCCAGCGTAGAGCTATAGACCACTTTCCTACGAAATGTTCACATGCTAAATGTGGAGTAACGGGTGATAAACCCAGGAAAGAACGGGGAGGAAAGAAAGAAGAAACGAACGGTCAAAAAAGGACCAGTGGTACCATGAGCATTCCAGCAGACTGTGGAAGAAGCTCGTGAGAAAACTGATATGGTCTTAAATATAATTGTTTTGAATATACTCCCCGTATACGTTATATTTAATCCATGAAGCTATGCTCTGGATCGGTGACTTTGATGTTTTGTCTGAATATTTCATCAACAATTATGGATGAAATTTTGGAAGAAGCTATAGCAGTTAGCAAATATGTTCGAGATATTGAACACCTGGAAGGTAGTCTGCCTAGGATTTACGGGACCCTTTTCCCTATAAATCTGAAGCCGATGACTACCAATGAATCTGAAGAAATTGTGTGTATGAATTGGTTAGCAATGAATGATGCTAACATGAAATGTAGAAATATGAACATTATGGTTCTAAAATCAGAAATGAAATGGAGGAAAATCCACGGTAAATGACCGTTGTTGAGAATACCGGTTATTTTCCTTTGCTTAAACTCGGAAAAGAGTTAGTAAAGGAAGGATGTTTTAGTTGGCATATGCAGTATTGGCCAAGCTAAATAAAGCGGCGGTAGAAGTGAAAAACTTTAAATGAATTCTCGGATATTTCTTCCAAAGAACTTCCAGAATTTCCGCCAGACTGATGAGAAGAGTTTATGATTAAACTGGTTTTGGGAGCCGTCTCCGTTATTTAGGCTCCGTACCGATTAGCATCTGCAGAGATGGCAGAGTTGAGAAAGCAATTAGAAATTCTCGAATCGGGGTCTCATACGGCCGAATGTGTCATCGTGTGGAGCCCCATCGTGTTTGAAAAGAAGAAAGACAAGTTGATGTGTATGTGCATTGACTACCGAGAATATGATATTCTCGAAAACAGAATGAATCTGATGTAAAATTGTGCTAAATATTGGAGTTACTTCGTTGAGAAAATTGATATGCGAAGTTTTCCAAGTATGAAATTTGGCTAAAAGAAGTTTCAATTCTTCGGGCATGTTAATAATGCCAAAAATGATAAAGTAGATCCAATGGAAATAATGATGTGATAAAACGAGAACCGCCTTGGAATCTGACTGAAATTTGTATTTTCCTTGGATTGGCGGGTTATAATAGGAGAGTTGTAGAAAACTGCTCCTTGATTGCTGTCTAGTTGACTAAAGTTGACCAAGAAAAGTGAAAAGTTTGAGTGGGTAGAAAGACCACAAATATCTTTTCAAAGTTTGAGACAAACTTTGTGTGAAGCTCCGGTGTTAGCATTATCGCTAAGCGGAGAAGATAATTTATTCTACAGAAATGCATCCAGAGTTGACTTTGGATACATAACATTGCAGTAGCAATTATGATTTTGGTATTGAAGCTTTAAAGACACTACTTATGTGGTGTAAAGCTTACTGTTTATACGGATCATAAAAGTTTGAAGTACTTAATTGATCAAAAAGAAGCTGAATATGAGATAGCAAAGATAGATGGGTAACTTAAAGATTTCGGTTGTGAAATCTTGTACCATCTAAGAAACGCGGAGGTGACTATAGATGCCTTGAATTGAAAAGAAAATATCCTTTGAAGGTTACATACACGTGTATGAGTATGGCGAATCGATTACCTGAATTGATTCGGGTAGCACAAGAAGAAGTGCGCAAGTTTGAAAACGTGAAAAGTAAATGAACGAATGATTGAATGTTGGAATAAGCTGGTTAGAAAATCACAGCGATTTAAACCCTTGGTGGTTGTGTATGTGGATTCCAAAGTAAAGCAAAACATGAGATGTATTTTGAGAATATGCATATTGTAGTAGATATACAATAAATCCGGGGCAGTGCCAAATGGTATAGGATGATAAAACCTATGCTTTGGTGGCCGGTAGTGAAGAAAGATACATGAAAAATGTTTGAATTGTTCACAAGTAAAGCCAAACTATTAGTAACATACGGAGAAAATTAACTGTTGCAGATTACAGCGAAGAAAAAAGGACGATATTATTATAGACTTTGTAATAAAGTCTCCGCAAGTACCGCATGACTATGACACCATATGGGTAATAGTTAACCGGATGATGAAACTAGCGTAAATTTATACCAACTAGGGAAGAAATTAAGATCGAAAAGTAGTGAAAAACTACATAGAAAGAGTAATTTGTCGACGTGAGCTACCGGTGTCGACTGTATCGGGTGGAGATAATAGAATTATTCGCTGATTTTGGCATAAGTCCCAATAATAATTAGTTCAAAAGTACTGGTAAGTACTGTATATGATTTACAGATTGATAGACGAGGCGAGATAATGATGCAGACTCTAGAAGATATGCCTGAAATTTGCATAACAGACCTTGGCGGAAGACAAGAAGATTGTCCATTTCGGGTGGAATCTGTAGATAATAACAGTTTTCGTACCAGTTTTCTGATGACTTGTATGAAACGTCGTATGGAGTACCGTGTCATACTCCGATTTTCTAGACAGAAGTTGGAGATAAGCCGTTGGCTAGACTCGAGATAGTAGTACAAATTGAAGAGAAACTAGATGAATACGAGAAAATTTTGAAAATGGCTAAGAGTTAGCAAAAGTGGTATGTGGATCACCGAGAAAAAACCATTGAAATTTCAAGTGGGAAAGATGGTTGTACTCAAAGTAATCCTTCGGAAAAACTAGAAATTGATTTGGGACAAAAAGGAAAGTTGAGTCCTTGTTTATTGGACCTTTTCGGGTATCCCAAAGAGTAAGAATTGTGATGTATTGATTAAAGTTTCTTGATGAACTCCAAGATATTTATAATGTTTTTTTATGGGTCTCATGTTTTTGAGAATATGGATTGATGAATTCCAAAAAAATACCCCATGATGAAATGGAGGTAGATAAGAAGTTACGATACCCGGGACAACTGGAGGAGTATTATGTGGAAAACGAGATAGCTATGAAATAAGAAGACTAGTATGGTTAAAGTGCTTTGGCAATACCATAGAAGTTCCATAATGACATGGGAACCGAAATTGTAATGAGAAAGAAATACCCACGCTTGTATGTATGATTTCGGGGACGAAATCTTTTGAAGGAGGGGAGAATTTGTAACACCACGATACTTTTGTTAAGTATTTATACGGTAATCATAGTGTATTTATGATTTAATATGGTGTTCTAAGTATTAGAAAGTTAATACTAGTAAAAGGGTAATTTGGTCATTTTACCATAAAAGGATAATTTGGTCATTTGACCATGGGAAGGACCAAATATGTTAAAATATTGTTTGCTTGTGGCAAAAATATAAGAAATGAAAGTTTTATGTCATAAAACTTGATTATTGTGGCCAAAGTTCAAGAAATGGAACTTCAGGTGCTAAATTGTAAATTATGGAAGTATAAATAGGAGAGTTGACTCTCCTATGTGTGGCTGAACATTTGAGATGATCGGGAGAGGGTTTTCTTGTGTGATTTCTGCAGAATCTTGGGGTTTCCTTGAAGATTGAAGCAAGAAATCCGATCATAGACTTGGAATTGAAGATTTTGAAGCAATTGAGGTTAGTATTTTGAGTTCTAACCTAAGTGTTCTTGATGGGTTTTCATGGAGTGGACTGAAATCTGTAATTTCAGTATGATCCATGATATTCATACGATTTCTGGGTTTCAAACATATTCATATGATAAGAACATACAATTGAAACAAAAGAATTTGATGATTTGGTGGATTTTGGGGTTTTTGGCTCAAGAACCCTAATTTCTGCAAATGATTGATTGAGTTGATTTCAAGGAGTTAAAACCTTGTATAAATGGAAGGTTTTAGTCTTGAAATAAACCCAAAATGATTAAGAACTGGAATAAGGACTTAATGTGCAAAAACAGGACGCTACAGTACAAAATCGGACTGAAATCTGGACTGCCCAGTAAGTGCACGAGTCGTGCTTATTATGCACGAGTCGTGCATGTCCTGCAGATGAAAGAACATTGCTATTTTGAGCATACACGAGTCATGCTCTTATAGACCAATATTTTGCACGAGTCGTGCATCCATTCAGGGGGTTTTAAAGTTTGAATTTGCTGCTAGACATGTCCAAATGACTTCAAACTTTAACTACAAGTCCATGATGGTTTGAAAAGTCTTGGAAAAATATTAAATTGAGAATACGACTCTCCGTGGGCACTGTAGAACAATACGTGTATACCGGAGATGTATAAAGATGAATAGAAAGTTGTTTATAACAAGGATTCTTATCTAGTTACAACCCGTGGTGGTTTTATATTGAACTCTAGTGTAGTAGAGTCACTTGTAGTATCTTTGACTTATTACCATGACATATATGTGCATATATAGGTATTAGTCAAGTGGATTTCGAAGCACGTGCAAGGAGTAACTAGATACATCCTTAG
Source organism: Cichorium intybus (assembly GCA_023525715.1). NCBI lineage: Eukaryota > Viridiplantae > Streptophyta > Magnoliopsida > Asterales > Asteraceae > Cichorium > Cichorium intybus. The sequence goes on from CM042011.1 coordinate 79,194,652, forward strand.
CAAGTATCCAGGTGAGTAATCTCACTTATATCATATATGATATGTATTGATTGGACTGTTACAGATTGAAACAGCTTCGAGGGACGAAAATGATAAGGTTAAAGATATAATAAAAAGACAATACCAGATAAGCCGTGAGTCTGCGATAAACAAGAACGGAGCTGTGAGTCAATGATACGACAATACCAGATAAGCCGTGAGTCTACGATAGACAAGAACGGAGCTGTGAGTCAACCTTTGAAATGGCAATACCGGATAATCCGTGAGTCATTGTAATGGCAAGAACGGAGCCGTGAGCCTAGGCAAAAGCGGGACAAACTCGTGAGCCATAAATGACTATGATATTGGATTTTATATCCAACTGGTGCGGCCTGTATGGCTATGACATTGAACTTGAATCCAAATGGTGCGGTCTTATGACCATGATATCGGTTTATTGAACCCAGCTGGTGCGGCCTTTGGGCTATGATATTAATGATGAAATTGTTGGTGCCGCTTATATAGCTACGACACATGGTGCGGCTTATATAGCCATGATATTTGGTGCGGTCAATTATGACTATGAAATATGGGATAGAAATGGTAATTGAGAGTTTATATGTTTATTCTCTCTTATATACATATGATTTTGTGGCTAACAGATTTGATTTGATCAGTATGCAAATGACAGCCTGTAAGGCTATGAAATAGGATGTGAAATCCTAAGAGATATATGATCAGCCAGTAAGGCTAGGAGTTTGGATCCGATATCCAGACAGATATATGAATGTATTTTATACATGTTATTTGCAGATATGATTACTCACTGAGCTTTATAGCTCACGTTATTTGTTAAATGTCCCTACAGGTTAGCATGATCCTGATAAGGGAAAAGATAGAGTCCGTGACTAAAGAAGTGGGACTTTTAGATGCTGTCAGTAGCAGCCCGGCTTCAAAGGAGATTATGGTATTTTATACTCTCCTTGATACACTTGTACCCGTTTTTAATAAAATATACCCCTTTTGTTATGGTTTTATGTATTGAAACCTTTGTTTTAAATGAAAATTTTTCAGGGGTGTTTTTGTTTTAAAAGCCGGGTGTTACACATTATGAAACTCAAAGATGGCTCTGCCAAGTTTGCATCCAAATCCGATGATGGTGTTTTTCTGGGTTACTCTCATTCTGCTAAAGCCTATAGAGTACTCAACAAGACGACAAGGAAGATCGAAGAGACGTTCAATCTGACCTTTGATGACCATTATATCAAGAAATCTGAAATCATATACCCTCGTTCTCCTATCTTTCCAGATTCCCCAACCGATATTACTCCTCTTGAATCATTCAACCTTGATTTCTCTTTTTTGTTTGATGATCCTGATCGTGCAATTGATGCTGAATCAAATGCGAAGGACAACCAAACATCTGAAATCCACAAACTCAATGACGAAACATTTACTGAAACTTCAAGCGATACGATTCCTTCGGCTGAGGGGGATGAAAGGATAACAACAGACAAGGATCCTTCGGTTGAGGGGGGGTCGTCAACTTCTTCCTCATCAAAGAGTGCTTCTGCTCCAACCGAATGGGAATCAACCAATACTTCCCCAACAAATGAATCCGCTCAAATCGAGGGGGAGTAAACAAAGACAACAGCTTCACTCGAGGGGGAGCAACCAAGAACTACAGCTTCACTCGAGGGGGAGCAACCAAAGGCTTCAGACTCACTTAAGGGTGAGCAACCAACTAAAGACGATCAATCAACTTCGGATTATCCATCAGATACTGAAGAGGTGTATGGAGAAACATTACCAGAATATGATCCAGCATATCCACCTCTAGAAAAATGGACACGAGATCATCCAAAGACTCAGGTAATTGGTAGTCCATCCGAGAAGGTACTTACTCGATCCCAATTAAGAAAAAAATAGCAAGAACTAAATAAACGATCTGACTTTTGTATGTTCAACGTTTTCATTTCCAAAATCGAACCTAAAACGGTAAAAGAATCTTTTCAACACTCTGATTGGGTGGAGGCCATGCAGAGTGAGTTAGCCGAATTTGAAAGAAACAAAGTTTGGCATTTAATTCCTAAACCAGCCAACTCCTCTGTAGTAGGTCTTAAATGGGTTTTTCGAAATAAACTTGATACTGAAGGTAACATTGTACGAAACAAAGCTAGACTCGTTGTTAAAGGGTATTTTCAACAGGAGGGAATCGATTATGATGAAACATTCGCTCCTGTTGCCAGACTTGAGTCCGTTCGAATATTTTTGGCATTTGCTGCCTATAAAAACTTTGATGTCTACCAAATGGATGTCAAATGTGCTTTTTTAAATGGCGAACTTGAGGAAACATTGTATGTGGAACAACCCCTGGTTTTGTAAACGAAAAGTTCCCAGATCAATGTTATATCCTTGACAAGGCAGTTTATGGGCTAAAGCAAGCACCACGAGCCTGGTACGAAACTTTAACCCGGATTTTTAAAACAATCAAACTTCAAACAAGGATCAGTTGACCCCACCCTTTTCCGAAGGAAAGTCGGTAATCATCTCATGCTAGATCAGTTCTACATGGATGATATCATCTTCGGATCATCAGATCCTGCACTTTCAAAAGAATTCAAAATCTTAATGAAAAGTAAGTTTCAAATGAGCATGATGGGGAAGATAAATTTCTTTCTCGAATTGCAAGTCAAGCAAACCTCCGAAGGTATTTTAATAAACCAAGAAAAATACACACGAAGCCTTCTGGAGAAATTTGGAATGGAAAATTGTTCAAATGCGAAGGTTCCCATGATTGCTAGTACAAGACTCACACCTTCGCTTGACAAACCGGCCGTTGATCAGAAAGTCTACAGGAGCATGATTGGTTCCTTACTATACCTAACTACCAGTCGCCCAGATATCATGTTTTCAGTTTGTAATTGTGCATGATATCAGGCGAATCCGAGAGAACCTCATTTAGCTGCTGTCAAGACCATCTTTCGCTATCTACATCGAACCCCTTCGCTTGGATTATGGTACCCTGCCAACTCAGGCTTCTTTCTTCAAGCCTACTCCGATGCTGATCTTGGAGGTTGTGCACTTGATCGTAAAAGCACTGCGGGTGGATGTCAGTTTCAAGATGGCAAGCTTATTAGCTGGCAATCGAAAAAGCAAACGTGTGTTTCATCTCCACAGCCGAAACCGAGTACATAGCTGCTGCTGCCTACACTTCTCAGATGATTTGGGTTCAAAGCCAACTACGTGATTATGCTATCCACATGCGAAGAATACCTCTATTCTGTGACTCACAAAGCGCCATCCGAATCTGTCATAATCCAGTCCAACACTCGAAAACCAAACATATTTCCCTACGCTATCACTTCATTAAAAGTCATGTAGAGGAAGGAAATATTGAGGTTCACTTTGTTCATACAAACAATCAGCTGGCAGACATATTCACAAAAGCTCTGTACGAAAAAGCATTTACGAGAATCATTCATGGATTTGGCATGCTTGAGTCATCCGCAGTTCCAAACACATAATCAGCTAAGTACCTTCTACCTAATACCTTTGTTTTTTTTCTTGTCACTCTCATTTTTTTTCTTAAATAATTTTTAAGTTTTTTTTGGTAGAGATTTAATATTCTACGTTTAGGAAAGTTTTAACTTTTAGTTTACAATCAGAAGGGATACTGTTCCAAAACGAACCTTCGGTTCAGTTCGGATAATGTTTTTTAAATGCTCAGAATACATGTTACAATGAGTTACTATTCACATCCGACGCTTCGGTCCCCTTCTGATCACCCTTTATTCCGACTTCTGCCTATAACGACATACATGTTAACTTCTTCAGAATAAAAGATTGCAAAATTCCAACCAACACTTAAAGGACAAAACGGGGATTTTAGAGTCTGTTAACCATATGCCATCGCACTAAGGGATATTTGGGACTCGCCTTGCAACATTGGTAACACTTCGGATGACCTGATCATGGTTAAAGACCTTATGACATGACCATACTTCGTACAAGACTGCGTGCACCTCTACCTTCATATCTTACTTGCACCCAGTGGTTCTTTCCTTTGCTTAAGAACATAACTAATCAAAAAGACTTGGTCTTCTCAGGATATCACGTCTCAAGTGTTGCGAGGTTGTAAACATCTGACAATTCTTGAAACGAAGAATAAATATTACACTTGCATTTTAATTTTACTTATGGGATAAATGCTGTTCAATACGAAAAATCCGTTTACGCCAGTTTCCCCAAGCGAAAAAGTTGAAACAATTAAAATTACAAAACGCTTATAGCACAATAGAAACAAAATCATTCAAAAGGAATGGGGAACTGTGTCAAAGTACTTTCAAAACACTTTTTTCCTATCTTCGGATACTCTATACAATCCACACTACAGTTTGCGATATACGAAGTACTCAAGGCGTACCCCCTGTCTTCAATGCCACAATCAGGATCTCTTGTGACACAGTTGAGAACCGGGTTGGGGATATGAGCATCTCAGTAACCCGTCTTCAGTGACAAGGGTGGAGTAGTGCACAACTCTCAAAGGCTTGTCATCCGAGAGGCGTGTCCAAATACTCTATCTGGCGAATCGAGATTTTTTTTTGCTTTTACAACCCCATAATATTCCCAAACAGAAACTAATAAGTATCCCTCTTCGGATCGGGATTTGTCATCTAAGTCTATACTACGTAATACTTAGAGATTTAACAATGCTATAATGCTTACCTAAATGCGAAGGTAGAATACGTACACTGGGTTCAGCTATCATATGATTGCTAGACTCACTTAAACTTGTTCGGGTATGAATGTGTAATCAGGACTTCCTAGAATAATCAGCTCTCATCCTCTGAACAAAACCACAAATCATCCTTTCACAAAGTTTAATAAATACTTATGTTTAACTTCGGATGATCGGCATGGCTGTCATATGCGCAGACTTCGATTGTATATTCAAAAATCAAAAACGCCAAAAATATTCTTTTTATTTATTTCTTTCATTTTTTATTATATCGCATGGTTATGATGTTTGTTGGGATTTACCGAGATATTAGGGATCCTCATTGATCCTGTTTTACATTGGGATGCGCAGGAACCAATAAAAATCAAGCATAACGGTTACTTGGGGATGGAGGGGCTGTCACACCAAGGAAAAGGGAATGTCCCCTCAACTTACGGGTGACGTGGCGAAACCCTATTCGACCATTCAAAACAAGCATTAAATGCACCTTCTCTCTCAACTCATCATCGCAGTATTTAAACAGCCCATCCCCTCCATTCATCCCTTCCGTTTCCCTATTCTCTGAACCTGCAACTTATTTCCCAACCACTCCCAACTCTCAAAACTCCCAATCACTCACCATGTCTACAGATGTGATTTCTTTTACAGCAGGCGATGCCGATTCAATCCCCGATCTCAATCCCATGTCGGCAAATCACGTCGCAAATCTAGACCCTGAAGCTTACTCTTGAACAATGGTGATGCTTGTCGTTTTTCTGCAATACTCGCCACTTCATTACGCCATGACTGCAACTGCTCAGGTTCCAAAGCTATGGGTCAACCGAGCACACCATACAGCACGTCTGAATACAGACGGTCAATCGGTGGCTTTTGACATCGTCATCGCTGACAACAACAAGAAAACCATTACCGTCAAGAAAGAGCAGTTCGCCAGGATTCTTCATCTACCGGTGTCTGGAACGTTTCAGATGGCCTCCCAATCTGAGATACTAAACATGCTTAACGAGATGGGTCACATGCCGATTACTCGATCCATGAGCCCTTTCAAGAAGAACAAATTGCCTTCTGTCTGGGGATACTTTTTTAGCATCATCTTGAGGATCCTTTCTGGCAGGACCTCAGGCCTCAATTCGGCTGCCTACACGTTCCTCCAACTACACTATGGTATTTACTACAACGTTCCGGTTGATTATGCTTCAATCCTATAGACAGACTTCACTACCTATCTGAATCATGCGAAGCGGGCCACTGACATCGCATCAACACGTTTCTGGGCATTTATCGTCCAAGCTATCTACGCTCATGAGAAGGTACCAGTGCCTTCGGACCAGCCTGTTCATGATTTCAGTCTTGTTCAAGTTCCCTCATGCTCAGCTTCTGATGACAAGATGGAATTTATCGCTTCGATTCCTGAGGCTATGTTATGCAAGGTTCCCACTGACAATCATACCTTGATAGCCTACCGACAGACACTCACGATTCCTCAACCACTCAGAATCTTCATAAGGGTTATTGAATCCGAGTTGCCCAAAGCCAAAGGCGGAAAACATAAAGGCATAACAGAACCATCCGAAGCACCAGCAAAGAAAACAAGGACACGAAAGAAGACCCAAGCTATTAAATCAAAGAAGAAACCAGCACAATCTTCAAGACCACCAACACCCAGATCTGAAGATGAAGAAGAAGACGAAGAATATTCTCATCCTGAGGATACCATTGTCCCTCCTTCACCAACTGAGGTGACTACATCCACGGTACCACCTTCTGATCTCATTGTTTCTTTAATCGACAATCCAGTGGTGTCCGCACATATGTCCTCTGTCGAAACATCTAATGTGGAGACAAGTCATATTGAGACCCCTATGAACACATCTAATGTGGACACATGCCTCACACTCGATGATCGGACTGCTTAGGATCCACCTTCTCTACCACCGAAGCATACCACACCCTTTGTCACCTCCACAACCGAAGTGCCACCTCCTATACATTCATTTTTCATGAATGATCTGGTTGATTCTCCATCTTCCTACGAAACTGACAAAGGTGAAGAGGATTATTTTGAAACTGCTCCAATTCAAATACAAGACGACGATGATGATGAACTAGACACAAGCCTGGTGTCAATGAAACAATTCCGTCAACTTAATACAAAGTTGAATCTTCTGATACAAGCCCAGACATCTTACACTTCGGATAAAGGGTCCGGGGTCACTACTGAACATTTGGCTGAGTCCCTTACATTGTTCGAAGGGTTAATCACTGAAAAAGTAAACAAGCACATTGATGATGCGGTCAAGATGATAGAAAGTGATATCAAACAGATGACGCGAAATGTCTTGGAGAAAATAGACATACGGTGTAAGACAGTTGAGAAGATAATAGAAGAGAAAACCTAACACACTCAAGACCAACATACTGAAAAACTCATCGAAGTGGTCACCAAACTCAATACTGCCCATACAGAAGTTCAAGCCAAGCTTACTTCCATGTCTACTTCGGTTGAGAACCTTTCAAAAAGAAGTGCTGAGGAGTTTGATGTTCAACTTACAAGCTTATGAAAAGATGTTGATATTGCGAAGAAAACAATTGCAGAATATGAACCGAAGGTGCACGAGTTGAACGCGTACAAAGAGGCAAAGAAGATCAGTGACCAACAGATGAAGATCTTAGTCTCTCAGACAACGGAGTCAATCCGAAAGGATATTGCACCTCTGCTTGCATTGGTTAGTCGACTTCCTGCTGCTCCGAAACCTGCCCTACTTTCGTCACAAGGGGAGAGGGTTCTCGACAAACTGGAAGGTCAACACAACAAAGGCAAACCACCTTCGTACCAACAGCAACCATTACAACCTTCGCACCAATCACTCAGACAACAATCACCACATCAGGTACTCAAACGACCAAACCTTTCTTTGGATTTACTTCAGCACCTTCTGCCATAACAATTTCTGCTACATCACCATCAACCACGATTCCTCTTAATTGGGGACGTCCTTCATCTACACCTATCTCAACCGAATCCACCTCGAGTATCATCAAAAGATTCTCGACTGGAATTAAAATCCAAACAAGTAATGCACCATCAACCACTTCAACAAAAACAACCACATCTCAAGTTCCACTCGATTCAGGCCCTTCTGTAGATAAAGGAAAGAAAATCGCACAAGAACTATCCAAGTCTGAACAGAAGAAGCAGAAGGCAGAAGAGTATGAGAAGCTAAGGCACTTGTACATGATTTCAAGAGATAGAATGGGAAAGAAAGAAGTCTTGGGTCCAGTGAACAAAATATGGACATATGAGACAATCATGTCTTTGGCTTTCACCACAGTGGAGATGTTTGATCGAGTGCCACTCGTTTGGTATAGTATAGAAAACACAACTGAGATGCAACTGGATGTTCCATTCAATCTGAAGCTCTATGCTGCAAATGTTTACGACATTGAGTTTGACATTGCTGAGAAAAGAAAGTTTCAAGAACAAAAATCCAGGTTTCATGCGAACCTTGGTGTTGATGAAACCCATGTCTGGTCATGCTTAAAGATTGTTGGGATAGATAGAATAGTGACGGTGAATTGTTTGAAGAAGTGTATCAAAATTACACTTATTATGTCCGAAGAGGTTAACAAAAGATTGAAAGTTCATTCACTATGGCTGACTTTCCTTTGATGAATTCGAATGACTTTATCGTCCTTGTTGAAAGATTCTACAGCTTGACTCAGACAATAATATCCAAGCAAGTGGGTCTCACTAAAGGTCAAAGGATAATTAGAAGGTTTATGGGTTTGTATCTCCGAAACTTCTCTCTATACGATTACGAGATTGCGAAACTATTCAAGGAATCAGTTACAGCTGCGGATAAGGAGCTTACAGGAATATCCAAGTACAGCAATGGAAAGATTTTACAAAAGCCTTGGGGATTTGTCTACAGAGGAAAACTCACAAGGAAAGGACCTCTGAAAAAGTTATATTTTGATATGGATGAGAAAGAGAAATTTCCTTCAACTTTTCTGGAAGGAATGATTACAAGAGTGACAGTCAACAATGAAAATTCTGATGAGGCGAAGCTGGAGTTATGTACACATTTGAAGTGGTGGTTAGAAGTTCGGAAGGAACTAATAAAAGCCTTTAACATGTTATAGACTTCGGATACCTGGCATCTTCACCACAAAGGGGGAGAATGTTAGGATTCTGATTGTGATGAGATTTGACATCCGAAGTGTACTTGTTCCTGTCCGAAGGTAGATGTTGATCCGAAGCTAAAGGTTTAATACGAAGTTGTGATGCTTATCAAAAGTCATTTTATTTTGTACTTATCTTTTGAATAGAGATAATGTTTAGGGTTGTGCTTATCTGTAACTAATAGGATTACGTGTTTATCCTATTAGACATTAGTATTTAAACACTTTTTGCCCTAGATGTTTAGTAGTACTTTTGCATTGCCGTATTCACTGTAATGTTCTTATTAGTTGTTCATCGTTTAGATTGGGAGCACTATCTTTTTACTGTGAATATAAATCATTTGGCACTTTGAATATTCATACGTATTGTTTTCGTTGTTTGCATTCATCTTAAATTGATCTTATATATATATATATATATATATATATATATATATATATATATATATATATATATATATATATATATATATATATATATATATATATATATATATATATATATATATATATATATATATATATATATATATATTGTAAAAGTCCCTAAGAATTAGTCGGCATCAAGGTGGGGACCATTAATTGTAATAAAATTTAATTTTTAAAAATTAAATATTATATATATGCTAACGAAATAAGTAAATAACCATAAAAATTGACATATTCATGTGTGTAACTATTTATGTTATCAAACAACTTACTATAATATGTAAAAGTATAATACTATAGTCTGTAAAACCATAATCTATAATCTATAATGTAATCTGAAACAATTAATGTCTAATCCTAATCTGTATAAATTTTTAAAATTAAAATCTGTAATATAATATGAAACTATCAATTTGTAATTGGTTAAGTTATCTTGAACATCTTAGCCGATTAGGTTAATAAAAAAAAAAAGTTTCAGTATTAACTTTTTTATTTGACTTATATTGACCTTGTTTGAGTGACTAGGACCACCTAGGATTCTTATTGACCAAAATTTAATTATTTGGACTCTTATTTAGTGATAAATTTTGATTTTTTGATCAATTTTGACTTTTTCACTATTTGATTGCTCGTCTAGATCGATTTTGACCGTCTTTGATCGAACCGATCAATATGACTAATTAGCATTATTCCTACACAACAAGAGCCACCCTTACATATATTGGTTTTGATTTATTTAGACAAAACTTTTCTTAGATACTGGTCCATTGATTTATATAATAATATGTGGCATGCAATCTTTTGTAGGTGAGATGGGAAAGGTGGATGTATCACGGCTTTGACTTTGACTTTCACTGATTTTGGTGTTTTTGGACGGCTTCCTTTAACTTTGACACTAATACTATACTAATTATTATTGCAGGTTATGTTGGCCTCCTTTCGTTCTTATCTTTTGTGCCCACAACTACTTATCCTCCCACTCTCACAATCAAGCTCCCATGCCATGCTTTTAATTGTTATGCTATGCCTTATCTATAACTTAATGAAATTACCCGATTATAACAATAAAAGTAAGACACTAATTTACAATGGGTGAACACATGCATCAAACGTTTTAGTATCATTCAGTGATTAAATTATAGTTTATTTGAATTTGATTTTTATTGTGCTTTAATGCTAAGAAAAATTTATATAATCTAATACGAATAATGATTGATCAAACTCCAAACAACGTATGATCGTATTTGGCCCTTACCTTTGCTTAACTTACTCTTTGCTCTTATTTCCTACTCTCATAAAACACAATTAAGTGTATATAAATTTTAGAGTCAATTACACGAATCGTTTTGTGGTTCGAAATAATTTGTGTGTTTGATCTCTTACTTTTTTAGCATGATGTGTTCAAGTGGCCATTTTAGTGTCTTACAACAAAAGATATGACACGTCGCATTTGACTTAACTGTGTGTCGTGTTTCTCTACACGACGTGTGTTTTACTCTTTTACGCATAGCGTGAAATCTTCAGTTTTCCCGATTTTAGCAATGAACTTTTAACGTGGCGCATATTTTCCTACATCACACGTCGCATAAACATTATTCCCAAAAATAGCCACGCACTTTAACGTTTACATGAAAATACCCAAAGTATTAAGTTGCGCGTTTTACGCGTCACATAATTCCTCGCTTACACGTCGCGTAATCATCATCAGATTTCCACACTTAGCCAAAAATTTCACCTTTGACCAATTCTTTCCGGTTTGGTTCTTATAGCTACTAAACTCAATTTGAATGTTTATAAATACATACAACAACACAACCACAACGCATAAAACTAACACATTAAAATTTTCACAAAAATGATCAAAACGCCCTTATGCTTAAATAATTCTTTTGACATATTGATATGCAGAATTCTGTTTCAACATAATTCGACATTATTAATTTCATGAAAAGTTTTAGTTCTTACAAGCTTGACATTATTTTTCTAGCTTGGTGTTTGAATAATAGCTAGCTTGATGTATCTAAGGGCACACGGAGTAGCGCAAGATCGTCACGGGTTCGGAGATAGATCGTTCGGTACCGCCGGCGGGTTCGTCGGGTTCGTGAGATAGATCGTGACAGCGGGTTCAAGGAGGAGCCACAGCGGGTTTGTGAAGCCGCTGTGCGTCGAAGGCAAAGAAAGAAACCTATGTTCGTGAAGCCGCAGCGGGTTGGAGGTGGGTTCGTGGGCCGCGGGTTCGTCGGCTTCTACACCGTGGGCGGTGGGTTTGACGGCTTTAACACCATCGGCGGGTTCGTTGGCTTCTACTCCGTGTGCCCTAATAGAGTAAATAATATATTTGTGTTCTAGATTTTTGTTTAATTTTACAATTTAATCAGTCAAAGAGATATGGGAGAGGGATTCCAGATTTGAATTGAATTTATTTTTTGTGTGTGTTTGATTTTGCAATTGAATAATTCAATAACCAATTTCCACATTTATTTAGCTTACAAGAGAAAACCAAGGAGGTGAGGGTGGGGGATGGTGGTATATATTCGGAAAAGACCAAGAAGACTAGGAAGGGGGAGGGGATGATGTTGGGTGGTTGTACATAAACTTAAAAGTTCTTGCATATTGGTTTTTGTTATTAATTTTATACGAATAAAATATTAAATATATAATAATTAAAAAATAAAGCAAAAGAACTATAGTAAGAGCAATATAGTCATCTCGGGTTTCAAAGATATTAAAAACATGATAAAAGTATAACATAAAAACGGTCAAGAAAACAGTTAAGGACCAAATAGATAGACTACCTCAACCACGAAAACAATTCGTACTATAAATTTAAATTATAATAAACGAACGAGAAAAATCATATATCATAACATACATCAATCTTTTAATTGATCTTTAAATGTGATTGCTCGAGATTGAGTCATGTGGCAGATATCTACTAGCCAACAACAATATCAATCATTTTAAATGCCAAGCTTTACATGGCAACAAAACTTTCCTACCAAACATAAAGTATATAACACTAATCAAAGAAGTGACACATGGGGGATGGGGAGTATTCCTTCAATAATGTGGGAAGTATATGGTCATGAGACAATAACGTGCTCATGGACTGCTAAAGGATCAATATTTGATTTTTTAGATATCAAAGAAAATATCTATATTTTCTTTCTACATTTGTATAGAAAAAATGATAATATCTTGTCTAAGTACATCAACTTTACCCTTTCTTGACATGAGCTTGAGTCGAGCAATCTCCGTCCAAATATCTTAACAAGCTTATTTATTAACGAGAATATAAAGATATAAAATTTAAATATTATATTATGCGACATAGATGTGTTACATAAGTCTTATGATGATCGGTTCTGATTTCTCATATACTGTTTGTTTTATTAGCTCACACAATAATAATACGATTATATTATGCTTCTGATTTATATGTTGTGTAATAAATTATTTTGTCTTTGGAGAAATGAAAAGTTCTAAGGATGTACATTTTAGTTAATTCACCCACTAAAGAAAACTCTAATAGTAGTCCTTTAGTCACACACACGTATACATATATACATGTGCATACATGCATGCATAAGTGCATGTTTACATACATATATCTATGATCGATCCATTTTACCTGCTTATATCATTTGCTTTTATTGCAATAATTTGCTTAATTTTCATGTGGAATGGGCATACATTGATGTTATTTGCATAACGTGTTTCACGGTTAAAAATGAAGAAAAAATGAGCAAAACAAGTATATGGATGACAAAAGGAAAGGCGAGAATAAAGGAATACCTACTTTCATATTGAACAGTTTGGGATGCACGACGGCTCCAAAGGTGTCAAACAAAGGAGAAAGAAGCCTTAGGATTCTCACTTTCGTATAGGTTGGTACCCACTTGTTGTTAGACGTTTCATAAGCTCTAAATTGGGAACCAAAGTGATCTTAATTAGTAGTCATACTTTGGACTTAGACGACTCAAGCATGATCTAGGACGGTTTTGTACTTCCAAACATAAACAAAAGAAGTATAAACCGTCCCATTTATGTCTATGATAATCAATATGATCTCTTGGACGGTGACTTGGTCGAATAGACACTGTACCATCAGAAAATTAAGCCTTTTCTCATCTATAATACCCATTAATTCCTAAAGCCTAAACACATTTTGCCTACTTTTTCCATGGATTTCCATCCATCCTTGAAGGATTAAACAACTAAGAATCATTCAAGAATATTGCACAAGTCATTACCAATTATACACACCAAGTTAGTCATGTTTTTGATAATATATTGTTGTGTTTTTTTTATTGAGGAGGAAGGCTAATTTCTTTGAGATTGCTTTTGGTAAGGTTAAAGGATACTAGGACGAACACTTATATTATTACCTTGATTTCGAACAATTTCAAGTAAACTTTTGGTAAGAAGGGTAAGGAGTGCTTCATTTGTATTTTTTTTTTTTTCGAACCAACAAAATGAATCATCATATGATGCAAAAAAACATGAGTAGCAAAAATAATCTCCAAAAAAGCGTCTCGATTATTCATTTTTGTGATGCTTATTAAAATTAACCAAAAAGTGAATCAAAAATTGCTTCAGTAAAAAAATGAATTATCGAGTTGTTTTTTCGGTATATTTTTTTGCGAATCATATTTTTTGCGTCATCTAATGATTTATTTTGTTGGTTGATCAAAAAACATGCAAATGAAGCACTTGTTACCCTTCCTACCAAAATTTTCCTTCTTATTTGATCATAATTACTAATATGTCATTATAAATTGATTGGTCTAGAATTGGTCTCGTGATCTCAACCTTTTTATTGGTCTAGATTGATCCTCCACCCTCTCTCTCCCTCTCATATATATATATATATATATATATATATATATATATATATATATATATATATATATATATATATATATATATATATATATATATATATATATATATATATATATATATATATATATATATATATATATATATATATATATATATATATATATATATATATATATATATATATATATATATATATATATATATATATATATATATATATATATGAGAGAGAGAGAGAGAGAGGGTGGAGGATCAATCTAGACCAATAAAAAGGTTGAGATCGCGAGACCAATTCTAGACCAATCAATTTATAATGACATATTAGTAATTATAAATTTTAATTAAATTGATCATATATATATATATATATATATATATATATATATATATATATATATATATATATATATATATATATATATATATATATATATATATATATATATATATATATATATATAGAGAGAGGGTGGAGGATCAATCTAGACCAATAAAAAGGTTGAGATCGCGAGACCAATTCTTGACCAATCAATTTATAATGACATATTAGTAATTATAAATTTTAATTAAATTATAAAAAATAAAAATAAATCTAACTTCTTAAAATTTAGGATTTTGATTAATAGTTACCTAAAATAAAATAATTAATTGATTTTTTTTGTTTTTCTATTAATGGAATATAACAAATTTATTTTTATCAGTTATCTTGTCAAAATTCAAAAAATTAATAGGTTTTTCTTCTTTTTCACGGTTTCATTCGTGAATTAATATATAGTTTTACAATTTTAGTGAATTAATCTATAGTTTTATAATTTTAGTGATTTAATTTTTAAGAGCATTTTTATAAAGATTATTCAAAATTCTATTGTAATCATCAATGAATAAAACTATACATAAAAATAAACTTTTTAAGAATATTTAAAAATTATATATGATATAATTATGTTAAGCATGAATGATTGCAAGTTACAATAAATACTAAAATTAATAAATTACAATACAAATATAAAAACTTAATATGATTGTAATCATAACACAAAGATAAAAAAGAAACAATATATTAGTAATCACAAATGAATTAACTACTAACAACAAATCTACTCTTCTAAGGATCATAGCCTTCTAAACTTTTAAACCTGCAGCTTTAATACATGACATTTAAAATACAATACGTAATATAGTAATATCTCATGAGTTACATGAGTTTTAAAAATAATAATTATCAAAAATAATTTGATAAGATCATTCAATTTATACACTATATGCAATACATGATCACATTCCAATACAAAAGCTTTTAGGCCTTCTGGATTCAATGTTTCTATCATTAAAGAGCATAGACGAAAATTAGACTTGATTTGGACATGTAATGCAAAAGTTACAATAGTGACCCTAGCCTTGACAAGCAATTACTCGACTGACTCATCTTGACAAAGGGAGGGGACTCGACTGAGTCATCCTTATACACACTGCATTTTGTGATATCTTGCAAGTTTGGCCACATACACTTGTCCAAACCACTTTTAGACTTAATCTAGTAAGCTCCAATGACATTGATTGATCTAATAACATGTAAGCATCTTAGAAATCATTTATAATCATCATGTAATCATGAATTTAGGTTTTTTTATGATTTATGAGGTTTTTACACAACATGGAACTTGTTTGACATCATAAGCTTAATTTAAGTCTTATATCATTATCAAACCTTATGTTCTCATCAAAACATCAACAAATGATCATGTTAAGGTCCTAATAACATATATCTTTAGAAATCCATGGAGAATTAATGGATCAATCACACATTACACTTCAAGCTATGACTAGAAACCTTCAATGGAGTTTGGTCACAACTTGAAGTTCATACAATGGTTTAAATTATGAAGCAACCAAGAAATGATGGATTCCTTTGTTTATAGATAGTTTAGAATCATTGAAGGGTAATAAAAAACATCATTAATCTCCATTTATGAAAGCTAGATTCAAATCCACCATTAATGAAGCTTTATAACTTGCAAAAATGCATTTATAAAGCCTCGCTAGAGGCATAGGTGGAAATTAAGGTGTAATTTAGGAGTAGGTTAGATAGGGATTATATTTGCGGTTCCAAAAAAATACAAAATAGACATGGGATAATAAAAATGAACATTAGAAAATATAGATGATTCAAATAACATAAAAAACATCATTAAACATTTATTAATATACTCAAATTTTGAATTTGGGGATTTTCCAAACCCTGGATTCCAATTTAGGATGTAGAAGATGATGATACCTCTTGACAGTCTCGATGCGATTTCCAGATTTTCTTTAGCGGGAAAATCTCTTTGGGATAAGAGCTTGAATCTAAATGTTAAGGTTAGAGTTTAATTTAAGTTGCTTCAATATATATATATATATATATATATATATATATATATATATATATATATATATATATATATATATATATATATATATATATATATATATATCAAGGTTGAAAAGTCGCTAGGCTTTAGGCGGGCGGTCGAATGGGGCCTAGGACTAGTTGGTCTAGGCGAGGACTAGTCGGCGCCTAGGCGGAAGTATTAATTGTAATAAAATTTATTTTTTAAAATTTAGATATTACCTATATCCCTACAAAATTAATAAATAAACATAAAAAAGTTAACAAATCTAAGTGTTTAAATATGTAAGTCATCAAACATAAGAATGTTTAGACTAATTAATGATATTTTTAACAATTTTAATCATCAATAATCGTAACTTGGCCATTGATAATCATAACACATATATATATATATATATATATATATATATATATATATATATATATATATATATATATATATATATATATATATATATATATATATATATATATATATATATATATATATATATATATATATATATATATATATATATATATATATATATAGGGTCCCGTTCCGGTGAGGACTCGTAAGGACACCTTAAAAAATTGAAAAAAAATATTAAAAAAATACAAATCATAAAATCGAGAATACTACTATATCATTGTCAAAAAAATTGGAAAATTTTTTTTGGATCATTGAAAAACAGCAATGATCCACAAATTTTTTTATTTTGTGGATCATTGTTTCATTATAAAAAAAATAATAATCTAAAAAAATTTCGAATTTTTTTCTCCAATATAGTACTATGATCCATTTTAATATTTATATATATATTTTTAATTTTTTAAGGTGTCCGAACGAGTCCTTACTTTAAGAAGAGTCATCATCCGATCGCATATATATATATATATATATATATATATATATATATATATATATATATATATATATATATATATATATATATATATATATATATATATATATATATATATATATATATATATATATATATATATATATAATTAATATAAAATAATATATTATATACATTATTATTTTGAAATTTTCTAAATTTAAATTTTAAAAGTCTAAAAATTTGATTTTTTTTAAATTTGATAATTTTTGAAATCTAAAAATTTTGAAAATTTGAAATTTTTGAATTTTGAAAAATTCAAAATTTTGCCGCCTAGACCCGCCTAAACCCGATTTTGACCGCCGTTGACCAAATCCGCCTAACTTGACCGCCTACCACTAATCGTAGGCAAAACCTGTCCGCCTAACGCCCAAGCCGACTTTTACAACACTGATATATATATATATATATATATATATATATATATATATATATATATATATATATATATATATATATATATATATATATATATATATATATATATATATATATATATATATATATATATATATATATATATATATATATATATATATATATATATATATATATATATATATATATATATATATATATATATATATATATATATATATATATATCAGTGTTGTAAAAGTCGGCCTAGGCGGCCGCCTAGGCGGCGCCTAGACGCTAGGCGGGCGGTTTTGCCTACGATTAGTGGTAGGCGGTCAAGTTAGGCGGATTTGGTCAACGGCGGTCAAAATCGGGTTTAGGCAGGTCTAAGCGGCAAAATTTTCAATTTTTCAAATTTCAAAATTTCAAAATTTTCAAAAAATTTCAAATTTTAAAAATTTTCAAAAATTATCAAATTTTTAAAATTTTAAAATGTAAATTTAGAAAATGTCATGAATTATGATAATTGCTGGCTAAGTTACAATTATCGATTATTAAAATGATAAAAAAATGTCATTAATGAGTCTAAACATTCTGATGTTTGATGACTTACATATTTAAACACTTTGATTTGCAAATTTTTATACTTATTTATTCATTTTTTAGGGATATAGGTAATATCTAAATTTAAAAAAGTAAATTTTGTTACAGTTAATACTCCCCGCCTAGGCGCCGACTAGTCCTCGCCTAGACCGACTAGTCCTAGGCCCCAGTCGACCGCCCGCCTACCGCCTAGCGACTTCTACAACCTTGATATATATATATATATATATATATATATATATATATATATATATATATATATATATATATATATATATATATATATATATATATATATATATATATATATATATATATATATATATATATATATATATATATATATATATATATATATATATATATATATATATATATATATATATATATATATCAAGGTTGTAGAAGTCGCTAGGCGGTAGGCGGGGCGGTCGACTGGGGCCTAGGACTAGTCGGTCTAGGCGAGGACTAGTCGGCGCCTAGGCGGGGAGTATTAACTGTAACAAAATTTACTTTTTTAATGTAACAGAATTTACTTTTTTAAATTTAGATATTACCTATATCCCTAAAAAATGAATAAATAAGTATAAAAATTTGCAAATCAAAGTGTTTAAATATGTAAGTCATAAACATCAGAATGTTTAGACTCATTAATGACATTTTTTTATCATTTTAATAATCGATAATTGTAACTTAGCCACCGATTATCATAATTAATGACATTTTCTAAATTTAAATTTTAAAAATTTAAAAATTTGATTTTTTTTAAGAATTTGATAATTTTTGAAAATTTTTAAAATTTGAAATTTTTTGAAAATTTTGAAATTTTGAAATTTGAAAAATTGAAAATTTTGCCGCCTAGACCCGCCCAGACCCGCCTAGGCCCGCCTAAACCCAATTTTGACCGCCGTTGACCAAATCCGCCTAGCTTTACCGCCAACCACTAATCGTAGGCGGAACCCGCCCGCCTAACGCCTAGGCGCCGCCTAGGCCGACTTTTACAACACTGATATATATATATATATATATATATATATATATATATATATATATATATATATATATATATATATATATATATATATATATATATATATATATATATATATATATATATATATATATATATATATATATATATCCAGATGATTAAACTTATACCCAATTGATAACTATAGTCCTTTTATTGCTCAACTTTACACTTTTACCCAAACTTTTCCCATATTTTCCATCTAATACATAATCATAGCATTTGATCGCAAGGAAATTTTTTTTATAACAAATAGGTCCCTAAACTAAGTCAAAATATGGTCTAACCTAAGTTTGATGAAATTGACACTTTTAGTCAATATGACCAAATTTTCACCAAAAGACATTTAAGTCAATCTAAATCTCATAGTTACAATTATTAGGATATTTTTATGTTTTGTTTTATTTATTTTAGTTCTATTTTAGTTTCCTTTATTTTTATGAATATTTGAAATTCAAAAAATTAGGCTTTAATATGGGTGTTACAATTACATCCCCTTTAGGAAAATTCCATCCCAGAATCACAGAATCTAAGAATAAGCATGAGTATCTCCTTCTCGTCTCCCCATCCATTTCCCAAGTAAGATTTGGTCTCGTAGAATGCTTCCATTTAACCAAAACCAATTTATCATCTTTTGTGTAAGCTTTTTGGTCTTTCGATCCATAATTTCAATTGAATCTTTAATTAATTGTTTGTTCTTATCTATCCAAATTTCTTCCAATGGCATAAAATCTACTTTCTCCCATAACTACTTCCTTAGATAACATATATGAAATTCATCATATATTCCCTTCAACTCCGGTGGTAAGTTCAACTTAAAAATATGCTTAAACACCTCCAAATTCTATGTTCCACCACACACTAAACATGTGAAAGATATAATCAATGTGATGCCTTGAACCATTGATAGAAGTTATCTACCACATATCCCATTTGAAACAATCATGTATACTAAAATTAAAATGAATAAATTAAATTGCAATACATGTTGCTGATATTGAGCAAGCTTACGCCTCTAGGTTGAGAGAGAGAGAGAGAGAGAGAGAGCATTTCTCGATCAACTTTAGTGATCTTATGCTTCTTGACAAATATGTCCCCCATGAGAACTAACTTTGACTGGATGTCAAAACCGTAAAACAAAAATGGTTGCTTGACGATAGTTTAGGGCTTCAAATCTCTAAGATACATCGATAAGTTGTCGCTCTATGGGTCAGAGCATCAATATCGATGACGCAACTTGCACCAATGTGTACAATGTGGATAGATTTCGAGATTATGGTTTCCAGATTGGCAATTGATGTTATTGATTTAATGCATATGGAATTTAGGATACAGAAGACAAGATTTTAAGGGGTTTTAAATCAATTACGAGGAAACTAAAGTTGCTTCCATGGAATTTATGCATCCGAAGTATAAGATTTAATAAGTTATCTAATGAACAAACGCTTTCAATTGATTGCTAAAACGATACTGCGGTGTTTTGTCTTGAGCATTTGGTAAAAAAAAAAAAAAAGGCTTTGCATTTTCTTTGTAGGAATGAGACTGGGTTGGGGGTAGGTGAGGTCTATTTTATTTTAATAATAATAATTAATAAAATGAAAGAAAGAAAATTAAAAGTAATTATGAAAATGTTATTACAATCTTTTCAATTTTGGAAGGAATGAAACATGCAATAAACTTGCTGATAGGACGAAATCTGCAATTTTAAAACTTGTTCGACCAAATTCAAAAAAAAATAGCATAGCACCAAGATCAAATTTGTAATTTTGTCAAAATCAAATAGGGTCTGATAAGTAATAAAAAGTGCAATAAGTAAAACTAAATATAAAATTTATAAAATTTTAATTTAATAGAATAATAATTAATCGATTGACCTAAGGCAGCGTTTGGTAACGGGACAATGGTGAACTGGACTGGACAGAACTTAATTGGACTGGACTGGACAGAACAAAACAAATCGTTTACATAGCGTTTGGTAGAACCATGACAGAACAGAACAAAATATTTAAATTACCATATTGTCCTTGAGATGAAATAATAGAAAATAGCAAGCATTACTTTAGAGATAACTACTTTTAACATAAATTGTTTAGACTGTAATCCTTATTTTGATACGTTTGTTAATTTGCTAATTCAACTTTATTGTTTCACTGTATTTTGTGAATCAAATATAAAAGAAAGTCGATGAAACCTTAAAAAAATGTATATCAACAACAAATTGTTTGGACTCAACAATAAAACTGTAGAATACAAACAATGAGCCGTCAATAAAATATATATCAAGCAGTGTGCCATAAAAAAATCAAACATAAGCTGTCAATAAAACCTCAATCCCAAATTGAAAAAAAAATACCACAAAATTGCAAACCATGTGAAGTGAATATTCAATGAAAATCATAGAAGCTATCTAACAATAAATCGCAAAGCAACCACTAATTGCAGAAGCAAATAATGGATTCCTCTGTAAAAGAAAAACTAGATCGCCTCTTTTAAAACCTAAATCAATATTTTGGAGTTCGACTTCATTTAAACAAGGTTTTACTAAATGATTAAAGTATCTCTATTTGGAATATTAAAGCGTATCAAAGCTCAAGATAAAAAGCTTCGAGGTTTCTGGGAAGAAGTTGATGGTTTATTTAGATGAGCGGATCGAGATGAAATAAAAATCATTACCTGTATGCTAGACCTAGATGTAGAGAAACAATATCAATGAATTTAATATATGAACGGAGCGTATCTACAAGAGATCCATCGATAGAGGTTGTGGATGAGAATTTTTCTAGATTAACGATTTGCATGCAGAAAAGAGAGGAGAGAAGGGTATTTTGGTCTTTGTAAATATTACGACTTTTTGTCCAACTCGGTTCCACCTTTTTGGGTGGGACTAAATTTACAGATTTTAGTCCCATTGACCAAGCTTTTGTCCCATTGACTTCTTGTTCCATGCACGCCAAACGGCATACCAAATAAATTTGTACTGTCCGGTCCAGTTCTGTACCGCATACCAAACGCTACCTAAAAGAACACAACTAAAAATATGAAAACATTTAATAGCACTTTATAAATATATTGACTTCAAATATATAACTTGATAAATTTCTACAAAAACGTATGAGGAAGAAGTGTTACATACAAAATAATTTTTACAATTTAACTCTAAAATAAGGAAAAATTGTGGATGCCAAATACCATATAATATTCTCAAGTCACAAAGAAAGTCCATTTCTTTACAAGACCAATACCTCCACCATAAACCATCGACTCATCCACGTACACGTGGACGGTCCCGATCATCCCACTTGACGAGCTCTAGTAGGTTCTTCTCCTAACCGGCCGTCCACGTATCCTGTATTGTGGTCCCCACACATCATCACCTAACAATAGAAATTAAACTTCTATTAAAATATATCTTCCAATCAAACCCCAGACTTGTGAAAATGTCAATTCGCACCCTTTTAATATATAAAATTTAAAGGACGTGGGCCACATTATCGCCTACAAGTACACAGTAGCTACTCCATGCCTAATTAATTTAATCAATTTACCGCAAAATATTGTTTTAGACCCTGACCCTTCATCTACCCGTCCAAATACCGGTTTATACACATTTGAGGAAGGTTTTCTGTTCATAAAACAGTCAATTCAGGTAAGTTTCTTGTTTGTCTTTCCCAGTTTTGGTTCGATGATTATATCAATTTCCTTATTTGGTAGTGAATAGTTTATGTATGATGAGTTTGCGTTCTGGGTTTTGTTAGTTTCTCAGTTATCTGATGCAATTTACCCAAAAAAATTGAACGTAATGTTGTGTGAAATTATGAGTTCTGTTTTGATGATTTGAGGTTGCAATGGTGTTTCGTGAATAGTGATTAAGTCAATTTTGAATTTTGGTTGGGAAGTTTAGGTGATCTCGAAGTTTGTCAACAATGGCGAACTAAAACAAATCTGTGGCTATAATTTTGCTACTTGTCTTTTTGGGGAATCCAATTTCATCTAAATCAATTTATGTTTGTGTATTAGGAACTCGATTTGGGATTTGACTGTCCTGCGGAGGTTTTAAATCAGCGAGTTTAGAGAATTCAGGGAGAATTATGAACTTCAAACACCTCGGAAGTCAGCCAACGGATGGGAGAAACGGGAGCGGCCGGCCGCCGGGGAACTTCCCGCTGGCGAGGCAAGGTTCGATCTATTCGTTGACTTTTGATGAGCTACAAAACACCATGGGAAGCATCGGAAAAGATTTTGGGTCTATGAACATGGATGAATTACTCAAAAACATCTGGAATGCTGAAGAAATGCAAACAACCGGATCCAGCATCGGAACCACCGGTCAAGATCGCGGCGGAATCGGCGGAGCAAATTTACAGAGACAAGGCTCACTAACACTCCCAAGAACATTAAGCCAAAAGACAGTCGATGAAGTTTGGAAAGATTTATCAAACAACAATGGTTTCGGACACCCGAATTTGCCCCAAAGGCAGCAAACTCTAGGAGAGATGACTCTCGAGGAGTTTTTGGTTAAAGCCGGCGTCGTTAGGGAAGAAACTCAATCATCCGGTAAACCTAATGATAACAACGGGATGTTCTCCGATTTAACAAATCCCCAAAATAACCCTGGGTTTGGTGCTATCGGATTCCAACAAACGGTAAGTCAGAATTCCGCCATTGATGATCCTCGTAGTAATCAAATTTCATTCCAGTCTGCAAATCAACAAATGAATAGCAATGGGGTACGATCTAATCTGCCTTACGGAGCTCCTCCCATGGCTATTCCGAGAAATAATCATCTGGGTAGTCCGGCAATCAGGAACGGAGTCGTTGCCGTGGGTGTGGGATTTTCCGATCCGGTGATGAACAGTAATAACTTACTTTCGGCTGCTACTTTACAAGGCGGGATGGGTGGTGGCGGGGCCGTCACGGTTGCCGCCGGGTCTCCGGCGGTTTCCTCAGACGGTATAGCAAAGAGTAACGGTGATACGTCGTCTATATCACCTGTTCCTTATGTCTTTAATGGAGTTTTGAGGGGAAGAAAAAGCGGCGCGATTGAGAAAGTCGTTGAACGGCGACAAAGACGAATGATCAAAAACCGAGAGTCGGCTGCAAGATCTCGTGCTCGTAAACAGGTTATTATTATTTTTTAATATTTCTTTAATAAAAAGTTATTTCTAGTAAAATAATAATAATTTAATTATGGTAGTAATAGTATGAGTATGACCTAATCTAAAATCTGGAATATAGGATGGTTTAGACGAAAATAATACATAAGAACATTAAAAAAAAAAAATACGGGAGACATTTACTTTTTAAATTCTTGTAAATCGATTTTGATGCTTAAAATGGGATTCATGAAAAATTGGTTATTTTATGCGGCAGAATGGTATAATTTGATAAGGATATGCGTCGTGATGAAAGATTGAGACGTTTCACATAAGGATGTCACCTTGAATTTTCAGGTAACGAAACGAATGTTTTAAAGAACAAAATATATTAAGAATCTATATAATCTTAAACTAGAACAAGTGAATAAACCTATTAAGGCCTAGTTGTTTTTTTTTTTTCTTGTTAAGTCTTGTTGAATAAAAAACTTTTACATTTTTTTTTTAAATCATGGCAAGCTGCTTTAGGACATATTTGTAAAAGGTTAAAACTAATGGAAAATGTATATCTGATTTACATATTTACATATTTACATATTGGCTAGTTTGAGTTTGAGCCACCTAGGGGTTGCTGAAAAAGATAGCTTTTTGTAGATACATTATTTTGTTTTTTATTTTTTTGCATTTGTAGGCGTATACTATGGAACTCGAAGCGGAAGTCTCGGAATTGAAGCAGAAGAATCAAGAATTGAAACGGAAACAGGTGAAAGCATATTTTTATCGTATGAGTTATTATTTTTGCATTGGTTTTTATAAATTATAACTTCGGGTTTACATACGTTTAAATCTTGTAGGCGGAGTTGATGGAAATGCAGAAGAATCAGGTACGATATATCCTTCATTGTTAAATCACAAAGCAGACAATTTTCTTCGGTCGCACTATATCTAATCAGTGTACTTTCATTGATTTGTTTATTATAGCATTCTACGTTCATTTATATTTTTTTTGCAACATTGTATTTTAAAAAATTTACGAAAGTATAGGAATGTGAATGTCATCCAAATACAAAGCAGTTCACTGGTGATTTAGTGGAAGATTTTCAACGTATAATGCCCAACCTATGAGAAATTCTTTTTGAGAGTAAATGCTATAATTTGTAGATTTTTCAAAGTGTAATATTTCCTAATTTAATATTTGAAAATACGATGCTAAAATTTACAAATTTGTGAAAGTACAATGACTTGATAAGAAATATAAAAATTGCAATGTTGTAAAAAGTTAGGACTTAATATGTTTTTTTTTCTGACGTTCTCCATTAAGTTGTTTCTGTATTAAATAAAAAGAAACACTAATATTTTTTGTTGTTATAATAGCAGGTTATGGAGATGATGAACATGCAACCTGGGACAAAACGTCACCGTTTGAAAAAGACAACTTCTGGTCCATGGTGAATGTATATACAAAATAGGAGCCACCGGTTCAAGCACACGTGTTTGTGTAAGTTAGAAGTCAAGTTTTTATACTCTATTGCTATTTGGAGATACTTGAAGTAGGGCAGTTAGAAGTACAACCTTTAATGCATTAGGTACAAGTTATTATAGCATCATCAAGCCGCTGGGCTTGTTTTGATGAATAGATTGATACAGGGTTTATCACCCTATTTGTTTATTTTGTTAGGATGATCATTAGTTCTGTAAATGAGTGTGTTTCTCTTGTTTTATATTAATGCTAAAAATTATTATGTTAAAAGTAAAAATAGTAAACTGCCAACCAGGTAATGTCATGCATATTTGGAATTGCAAACATAGAAGCATAAATGACCATATTATGATAATAACTTTTAACAAAATAACTATATTTATATCATAAAACGATCACCAATGATATAATTGTTGTGAAACATATAAATAGTTATGAGGCAGTTTTTAGCTTTTCTGACTTGTGATTTGTCTTTCCATGCAAATGTGACAAATATTTTGTCATTTGGTGGGAAGGAATTTTACATCCTAGATGCATAAACTTTTTTATTGCGAAATATTTCTTGAATTAATATACTGAATAGTTCTTTATATCTAATCTACATCATTAATACACTTTTTCATTTTATAATGGATCCATTCGACAATGCCTTTTATTTATGATGGAAGGTCATGGGAAATAATCCATGGCGTTATGGAGTAGATGATGCTACAATTGACGAGTTGTGGTATGGACTTCTCTTTGGATGTAAATTCTTTTAGGTGGGTTAATTTGGTGGCGATGCAGATAATCAAACGTGTTCATATTTCCAATATCTTGGAATGGATATTAGTATCAAGCTAGTTGACGATAGTGATGTCAAAGGTTGTATAGATGTTCGTTGTTCGTTACAAAATCTAGAAAATTTTGTAATACAGTCTCTCGTTGATGGTTTTGTCAAAGGTGGAAATAATTTTGACGTTAATCGGTCAGTTGTTGGGTATTAGTCGGGTGTTGAAAGCAAACAAGTATGTAGTTTCATAGTTGTTATGGTAACACCATAAACATGTGGCTTTGATGAGACTACATATGAGGTTGATGAATCAGGGGCAGGTTATCAAGATATGTTGATATTGCTTGATTATTCAAATCTAGACCTACACATGGAGCCTTTGGAAAATTGTGAGGGTGTATTTAATCTCAGTAAATGTAATTTAATTATTGTGATTCTAGGATGATGAAGGTGTGATAAAAGTTCTTTGCAAGGTATGCATCCCCAATACTAATGTAGGACCCTATTTTTAGATCTACACCATCAATCTTTTTTTCACATATGCACCATCAATATGTTACAAGCCGATATCGCATGTCAAAAACCTGTTAGTGCTCACAAGTAAAAGAGATCTGAAACTAGCATTTGGATTGAAATATGTTGAAGATGGTACTAATATTAGAACCACAAAATCCACAAACTGACAACCTAAAACTATCAGAACGGTTATATACATTTGAAGAACAATCTAATGGTATTTAAAGTATGTGATCAAATATTGCTTACCGTGGATGGGATGACTTATTTTGGTAAAAGAAGAAAGTTAAATCCAAGGTACATCGGGTTATTGAATGTTTTGGAGATGATTTGGAAACAAGCATATAGATTGTAGCTATCACTGAAGCTTGATGGAATTTATTTGAGGAAATTTGTGGATAAGGTTGATATTGTAACATCGGATGAGATCGAATAGATGAGAATAAGCGTCTAATTGAAGAACCAACCCGAGGAAATTGTTCACCGAAAGACCAAGAAGGAAAATGATTGACTTGGTTCTTGTTAAACTGAGGCCTTCATCGAGATCAAAATATCATGTGGGAGACAGAAGATGAAGAGAAGATAATTGCACCTTCTCTTGAAACTCGGACTCTGAGGATAAACTCATCCTAAGGGTAAGGTAATTTTAACATCTTTATTTTAGTGTTATTTTTAAAATTTTATTTAAATAAACAAATTAAACAATTATATAAAAGTAAAAATAATAAATAAACGATAATAATGATATTTTAAACAAATGTAAACTTTATTGATTTAATAAATTAAACTTATATTTTAAGTCAAATGTTATAAAAACTGGAGTTGGCCCAACAATTTAGAAGAGAATGCCATAGTTGACAAAAACTTGACCTAGCTTCATTTTAAGGAGTATTTTTTTGTTAGTTAGGATTAAGTTAGTAAATTAGAAGATAGCCTTGTTACTAGACTTTATTAGTAGTCAACTTAGAAGAATTGGAAGCTAGGGGTTATTTGTGTTAAGTTACCAAAGTTTAGACTTAAGCTCTCTTCCATTCCCTCATTTGAACACATTGATCTGAAGAAATATTGGGGAAGGGAGAATGGCGATTTCATGCAAGAAGAAGTATTACAAAAGAGAGTTTGATGTGCATTTGAAGAAGTCAAGCTTGAATCAACTCTTTATATCCTTAGGGTGTATAGTCCTAGTTGTTCTACCTCTAGAATAAGACCTAGGGTTTCTTGATGATTATAAAGTTTTGAATGAGTTTCTAGATTAGTTTCAATCATTAGTTCATCCATCCATCATTATTTTACTTTTGTAATGCTTGATTTTAACTCTATTTGTAATTTTTGGGGTTTATGAATCCTAGATTGATGAAGTGATGATTTAAAACTCTAGATCATGAATTAAAGCTTGATCTAACTTAGAAATGTATTATATAACCTCAAATGATGTTTATACAACCAAATTTTTTGACTAATGACTTCATATAGATCATGATTATGATTTCAAGCTTGTGTGAAGATGACAAATTCATTTGATGCTTTGAATCTAGCTTTTGTATTTGAAATGGATTGGAGCATTTAGACAATCTATCCATGACAACAAAAATAGTTTGAAACCATTAAATGGAACTAATATATGAATATCTCAAGTGTTTTGGTTGAGTAAAACATTGAAATGGAACTTACAAATGTATCACTAGCCTGATAAACTTTGAACTCTTGATCTTTATAATGAGCTTGATGGTTTAGATGATAGATTTGAATGTTATTTAGTGTGTTTCACATATTTTTAGATGTTATTTAATCATACCAAGTCATTGGAATTGAAAGGATTAATGTATGGATGGTTTGGACTTGTTTTAAAGGCATTAAGAGCTTAAAATAACGAGTTTGGTCATTAGACTTGTCGAATCGACCTGGTCAGATCGAGTCACTCTGGAGTCAGTTGTGGTATGTTTGGCCAAACATGTTTTTTTATAACTTTTAGATTTCAATTCCAGTTCATGTCTAGTTTTCTCATATGCCTTTTTACGATATTAGTAATTATTGGCGAATAATAAAATTTTAAGTCTGAAATTAACAACTTAGTTAAGGACTTATAGAGCATTTTGGAGACAATTAAGTCAAGTAATTTTAATGCTAGATGACCACTATGTGCCCCCAATAAACTTAGAAATAAATTGATCTTGTTCAACCACTTAAGGTGAGTTTATATCCAAGAGTGCATGCCAGTATTATACTTTGGTGACTTTGAGATTGCTTTTTCATATGACAAACTAATTAGGTGTTATGTGAATACTATATGTATTTTGTGCATTCATAAAATTTTATTCTACTCTCTAATAGGTAGTAGTTTATTTGAATTGAAATAATTTTGATATACAACTTAGGCATCCACTTAGGATGGTTCAGACTTGGAGAGGCACTCATGGATATCCACTTTGGGACAATTACTTTGGAGTGTGTATTTATAGATAATCCTTACATGTACAAGGGATTTGCAACCCCTTGTATGGTACTTGTGTGATGGTTCACAAGTTACTAGGTTTGAACTAGAAAGAGCATGGAAGGTGTATAATGTGCTTTGTGCTAAGTATACACGAGCCTCAATTTTGGAACATGCATGGAAAGTATATCGTATAAAATGTGTTTACTGTGCATCAACCTAATTATGACCATCGTTGTGAGTTGGACTTTGAGATTGACTTCAAAATTAGGAGTAATTGCATATGCATTGCATAGTTTTATTTGCTATATTATACAAATTTTGTGATTATATTCTTTGATATGTTTCTGCAAGTTTGATCCTATTGATTTGTTGATTCTTTGAAAACTATTTTTAGGGGTTTGACGTTGGGATTGGATAATTGCAGTCATCATTTGTACTTGAATGGTTGACCATGTGTATATTGTAAGACCCTAATCCCGAAAGGTTCAAGTTCAACGTGAAAAATGAAGCAAAATATGAGATTTTTGGGAAATTATGAAGTTAGCGCCGCTAATGTTAACATTAGCTCCGCTAATGGCAGTTAGTGTTGCTAATGTTAAGGATTAGAGTCGCTAATGTTCGTAGGGTCTGGTAGTGGGTTTGCACGATCTCAGTTAGCGACGCTAACTTCTGATTTTGGGCCAAAACCCTAGATTTCAAGCTTGGGTCATATTTAAGGGTAGGGAACCCTAGGGCAGCCGCCATTTGCACCGTTTCAGCCTCCAAACTCGCTTTTCTCCCTCTCTCTCTCTCTCTCTCTAGCTCTTTTGAATGGTTTTTGGCTCATTTGGTCACCTTGGAAGGTTTTATTGAAGAGATTATGATGCTTGGTGTTGCTAGGAGGCTTTCTTCTTGTGGGAATCAGCTAAAGCTTCTTGTTTCTGGACCATTGTGAGTAAAGTTCCCACCTTTGTGCATTTTTATGGTTTTCTTATGATTTAAGTGGGTTTTATGGATTTAAATGATGTTATGGTCCCTTTTGGTGATTGTCCATGATTGAGAAAGATAAAGTCTGGAACTTTATGCCATAAATCCCTGATTTAGAACCTTTGGAATGGTTTAGAAAGTAAGCCAAACTCTCTTAGGTGATTTTGGTTAGTTTTGGACCATTTTGGATTTCAATCTTGTTCTTGAGCTAGCATGGTTATGTTTGGATGTTAAAGTTAGGATTTTTATGGACTTAGGGACTGTTTGGAAGGTCACTGGAAGGATTAAGACTTTGGTTGAACAGATTAAGAGCTTAATGGATTTTGAGACTGTTCATAGTTAGCGACGCTAACTAGGGAAGTTAGCGGCGCTAACTGTTCCTATTGACTTTGACCGTTGACTTTTTGACCTGCTTGACTTTTGGTCAAACTTGACGGCTCGGGGTACCGGTCTTAGAGATTTATCATGTTTGGGATTTAGGAAGTTCTAAGTGGAGTTTATTCTTATTAGGAGGTTCGCGCTGTCGGGATCTGAAGACGCGCGTGTGGAACGATGTTTGGCTTTGCGGATCAGGTGAGTCTTCTCACAATACTATGGGTGAAGTTACATGCGTAGGTAACTTAGAGATTTATCATGTTTGGAATTTTGGAACTTATTGGTTTAGGGTGATCTGGTGTCAATAATGAGTTAACTAAATTATTCTGAAAGGATTTTTGGAATAAGTGAGTGTACTTAAGTGGATCGAGTATAGGTTGCCATAAATCTACTTGGAGGACAATTTGAATTTGGTGAAAGATGATGAGTTGTGCTTTTGGAAGGTGGTGGCAGATATAACTAGGTGGGTGAAAATTTTGATGAAGTTTAATAAGGAGTGTTGTTTTGGTGTTGCCTTATGATGGTTGAAGTATAAGTTGTTACTTCTAAGAAAGGTGGAAAGGTAGTAAGAAGAACATGAGGATATTTTGTAGAATGCCCGATTGGTGAAGCCTCAAAGGACATGAAGGAATGGAAGGTTGATTGATAATTTAGGGTTTAAAAACCTCAAATGGAGATATGGTGCGAACCTTACGTCCACTACTTTTGAAAAGTAAGGAAGTGACAGGGGAATGAGAAAAGAAGTTGAATTATCAACTAAGAGGAGAAAGAATTGAGATAAGTGAATCTCAATCGCATCGATAGTGGTGTAAACTTTAAGTTAGCAGATGAAGAGATGGAGAGTTGTGGTGTTAACTCTTCGGTTGTTAGGAGTTGTCAGCATGGTGAGTTGGTTATGGGACAAGAGATTGTCCTAAGATCGGTCTGAGACACTTAAGTAACGAGAAGGTGATCAACTCCTCTATGGTTGCTCAAGGAGATAAAAAGCAAAGAACTGAATGTGAATTGTAGGTGTTGGTTGAATGTATTGGCTATTGTATATAGTTAATTTCAAATAGTATGCTGAATGATTGATGTAGGTAAGGAAATAGCTACGCTAAGTAATTGGTGTACTTAAGCAAATAGATGGTGTAGAAGTGTTTGTAGTTGTGATTGACAAGAGTATATCCTTAGCAATCGAACCAATCACTGCCATGGGTGTAAAAGGTGACAGGAGGCAAGTGAAGTTGAATTATGGATTAGCAGCAAGGTGAAATAAGGTTGCAAAGTTTTTGGAGGGAGTTTGAAGATTTTAGATCTGAAAGGTGATCAGTGTGTTGTAAGAAATCTTAGGTGAGATTTTCTGGAGGGGATTCCGAGGACGGAATCTCTTTAAGGGGGAAGGAATTGTAACATCTCAATTTTGGGGGTAAGTGTTTTTAAGCTTAATCATTGTGTGAATAATGAATAATTATTCATTATTAGTTGTGTAAATAGTTGAGATCTTACTTAAAGAGTAAGAGTATGGTTGGAGGTCCTTTTGGAAGAGTTGCAGCAGGAAAATTGGGCTGAAAGTCAGCTTCAACATGGTTAGCGTCGCTAACCATACATAATAGCGACGCTAATACAAAGTAGAATGCTATTTATGGTTCAAGCTGAGTGGAAGTATCAAGTTGACTGAGGAATTCTTCGCATTGACCATTAGCGACGCTAATGGTAAGGCATTAGCGATGCTAATGTCGGTCTGATAGAAATCCACTATTAAAAAACCCACTAATAGCTCATTTGGGGAAAATACGCAGACAGAAGTCGGAAAAATGCGAAAAAGGGGTTTTGAGCCATTTTTGGCCAAATCTTGCTGTAGAAGGTAAAAATCAAAGGGGTTTTCACACCAAGTACAAGAATCAAGGTTAGTACACTAAATCATGTGAAATCTATGGTCGATTTTAGCTTGCTTGAAAAGTATTGTAGTGGATGATGGTTTGAGAAGTTAGGGTTTGTGCATGAAATCGGTTTGCAAGTGTTAGATCTTGGTTTCAATGGTGTTTGCGAGTTTAAATAACAGAGTTTTTGAACTAATCTTGTTAGTGTAAATGCCAAAGATGTTGAATGATTGAGGAACTTAGAACCTGCATCAAGAATTGAGGTATCGATTAGCAGTTGAGGACAAACTTGGAGAATCCAAGATTGGGTCCGAAATTCACAAATCCAAAGCCAAGTCACAATACTGAAATTCATAATTGGAATCCGAAAATCATCACAACCGAAGATGCTGAGGTGCCGAACATTGAGGTACCGAAAATCAGCCAACCAAAGATTGCATTGTAACGAGGTTGTACCGAACATTGAGATGGTACCGAAGCTGAAGGTCTAGTCGAAGATCATGCATGATCCGAACATTGCATTACTACCGAAAATCAGGAGTGTCGAAGTTTATATCCAACCAAAGATCATCAAGCAACCGAAGTTCTTAATGAAATGATGCTGAACCGAATATCTCCTGATCCGAAAATGTTGATGTACCGAAGATCGCATGCTGCAAGCTGAAGTTCACAAGTTGCAACCGAAGTTAATGGCTATACCGAACATCTTCACATGCTGAAGCTCCTGGCTATACCAAATATTGTGAACATGGGAGCAGAAATTCGTGACCAGAAAGTCTTATGCTGAAGAGGAATTATCAGATCACCAAATCTCCGATTTGCACAACAACGAACCTTGAGCTGAACAGAAGTTGAAGTACACCAAGAAAGTTCTTAAATAAACTTCTATATACATCAAAGCTACGGTTGGAACATCAATGAGAGAATCTATACTAAGTTTGGTTTTGGAGGGAACCAAACTTAGAAACACAACCTAAGTTAGAACACATGACAGAAGTTGAGCAAGAACTCAGGAGGTGAAGCTTGAACAGAAGTTAAGCTGAAGTATTGGAGTTGGACCAAGAAGTTGAGATGGTGAACCAGCAATGAATGTCTACCAGCTGTTGAAAATATAAAATATGATCACCACAAATAAAGGTTTGCACCGTTTATTGTGTGACAAATATATATATATATATATTAAAGATAAATGCGGAATAAATAATAAGAGTTGCAGATTAAAAATATATAATCTGATCGCCACAAATAAAGGTTTGCACCGTTTACTGTGTGAAAGATATATAAATAATATAAATTGCAGTAATTAAATGACTTAAAGCGATAAATAATATAAATGACTATAATTAAAAGACATAAAACGATAAATAATGTAAATGACTATAATTATATAAATATATATAAATATATATATATATCAAGTAGGTTCGTCAATAGATTGACTGAACTGGGTTACAACAGGACTATGGAACGACTGGTCTATCAAGTAGGTTCGTCAAATAAATTGACTGAACTGGCTTAGGGTTGGACTGGATTTCTAATAGACTGTGTCTCTATTTGTTCTTGTTTGATGATCTTGGTGATCTTGGTTTTCTTGTTTGATGATCTTGGTGTTCTTGGTGTTTTTCTTGGTGTTCTTGGTGTTTTTGTTGGTGTTCTTGGTGTTTTTGGAGAGTGTTTGGAAGGTTGGAAATAAGATGGTGGAAGTTGGAGAGGTTTTTTAGAGAGTTTTGGTTTATAATTATGTGTTGTAATGAAAAAATGGTGTAAAAATGGTTATAAAGGGTGGATTTTGGATGAATTTCGGAAGTTTAGGGACCAAAACTGTAACTTTGGAGCTGAAACACGCGGGTTGGTCGGCTGGGTCGGAGGCGGGTCCGGATCTGGATCTACATTCCGGATTCAGAAGCTGGGTCGCTGAGGAGTGGGCTTCGGATCTTGGGCTGCCCACTTGGGCTGGACGCTTGATGGGCCGGATCTGGTGGGCAGGGCGGGTACTGTAGCAGCCTGTTCCATTTTAATTAAATAAATTGATTTTAAATGTTTTAAAATTCAAAATAAATTCAAATAAATTAGGAAAAATCATTTTTAATTTATAAAATTAATTAATTCTAATAAAATAAATTATTTAGAAAATATATTTCCAAAAATTCATTTTAAATAGATTTAATTTAATTTTCTTTTGAATTTTTCTTTGTTTTGGCTTTAAAACTCATTTTCTATTAAATTGCATCTTTTATCAAAATCAATTATTTAGAAAATAATTAAAATAAATATTCCTCAATAATCAAGTTTAATAAATGATAAATTTAACTCCAATCTTTTTTTTTTAAATTATTTTCTTATTTTCTCGTTTAATCGTTCAATCTCGAATCCACGCAACCTGAAATAGACTTATAATATTTGTCAGATAATATAAAAACAGTTCGTCTTATTTCAATGATGGTCACATACAAAAACATTTTTCAACAATTTCCCCCTATGTGATCATTGATGAAATAAGGACAGATATAATCACATTAACAATTTTAACATTGAAGATTTGGGATAAAAGTTTTGTCAATGATAAGATATATATAAAGCCTTTGTAATCATTTTGAAAGTTTGTGACTTGGTTTTACATATCTTATGTTTTGAAAAAGATTTTGAAGAATGTTTGTTTCCGAATCAAAGTCTCGGGTTCGATTATCAAAGGGTAGCCATATATGTATTTAAAGAAATTTCTTAAGATTTTATAGCATTATTGATGATGACAAATGGTCTAACAGGTCGATTCAGATGAACGCTCATAGATATAGCTCACATTTCACTTGGGTGTTTGGTTGTTCTGGCAGCAGAACAAGTTAATGATCACTAAAAATGAGTGATATCTCTCTCTGACGACTCACACTCATATTGGAGGTGTTCATCTATGCTTTTCCTGTAAAGTCACTTAGTCTCATTATTAGATAATCAATCACATAAGATTGGTTTCGACATTACTCAGCGGGTTTCTTCATTCATGCCATTAACGTTCACTCTCTCTCCGTCGGGAAATACATGTAGAGGGGTTTAGCAATTTTCATAGTGCAGTTTGCAACTAAGAATCTTCAGTGATGAAGGCTACAGTATCCCGGGAAATCCATTATTGTTGCAGCTTCTTCTTTGATGGTATCCTGTTTGTTGATCAATATCAATTTATTGTAAAAAGATATTTTGTTTTATCATTGAGAAGTTGCTACAATTGAGAATAATTTTTTGTGTAATTTTTTTTAAGAGTATTTATCTTGAGTGATTGAGATATCTGCTTTTCTGAAAAAGGAAATGGTTAAAAACAAATTGCGGGATTTGATGATGTTTGTTTTGAAATAACCATTTGGTTGAGAGTTTGTTTAACTTGGTATTTCTTCGGTGAGTGATTTGACTTTCTTGTTGACTCGTCTTTGAGGATTGGATGTTGATAGATCTTTGTTTCGCCTTTGATTTTCTTATAAGGATATGTCGTTGTTTGGAGTCTTTCCAATTTTGCGGCTGTCTTCATTTTTGGCTTTTAACTAGGTAGGGATAGGTGGCATAAAAGACATTTTGTCTAGTATGTAAGAAATGAATGTATCGTCCCTGGTCATTTTGATATCTAAGCAAAAATGAGACCGTGACAAGGCATAATCGGATATACCTTATAAGCAATAGTGACACACATAAGCTCACAAGAAATGAATTCCACAATGATTTAGATCGACGAGGCACAAATTCTCACGTGGGTTTTGTTTTCATCTGAACCTCCTAACCTTATGTCCCTTGATTGTTTAAAATCGTCAATAATGAAATAAAATCGAAGGAAATAAAGTTATATACATTATGAAAAGTAGGAGATTTGAACCTTCACTCCAATTGAGAATCAATATGACTTAAAATCTTCATCGAGCATAAGCATCTGAAAATTAAGTCAAAAGACGATTAATCACAAGGTTCTATAAAAGCTTATTATGACAAGTCTTTTATTGTTTTTTTGAAAATTTGTTTTTCTGAATGTTTTTGGAAATTTTGGTTATTTGAATGTTTTTTGAAATTTTGGTTTTTAAGGAAAGATATGAAAATTATAAAAATCTAAAATCTTTTTGTCTTTTGAAGTTTTGTAATTTTTTTTGTTTTTCCTTTTTTTTGAATTTTTTTTAAATAAAAGTAAACACAATTTTGTACAAACAAAAAGTAAAAGTTTAAGGATGGATGATATCTGGATTTAACATTCCTAGACGGCCTAGGAAGTATTGAAATTTTGTTTCATCGAGAGCCTTAGTGAAGACATCGGCAATTTGATCTTCGGTGTTTATGAAGTGTAATTCGATATGACCCTTTTGAATGTTGTCTTTAATGAAGTGATATCGAATATCGATGTGCTTTGTCATGGAATGGTGAACGGGATTGTGAGAAATGGCTATTGCACTGGTTGAGTCACAAAATATGGGAATTTGTGAAACTCTGAAGCCATAATCACGCAGTTGAGTTTGCATCCATATGACTTGTGAACAACAGCTGGCGGCAGCGACGTATTCAGCTTCTGCTGTTGATGTGGATACACAACTCTGTTTCTTTGAAGACCAACTCACTAGTCGACCTCCTAGGAATTGACAGCAACCAGATGTACTTTTCCTATCTAGCTTGCAACCTCCATAGTCTGAGTCGGTGAAAGCATTCAGCTGAAAATCGGATTTAGCTGGATACCAAAGGCCAAGTTTGGGAGTGCCTTTTAGGTATTTGAAGATGCGTTTCACAGCAATGACATGAGATTCCATAGGATTTGCTTGGTATCTGGCACAGACACAAGTAGAAAACATAATGTCAGGTCTACTGGCAGTGAGGTATAATAGTGATCCGATCATTCCACAATATCTTTTCTGGTCAACGGGTTTGCCATCTAAGTCTGCATCGATTTTGTATCCAAAGGCCATTGGGGTTTTGGCAGTATTGGATTTGTCCATTGAAAAGCGAGTGAGTAGGTTTTTGACATAATTCTCTTGGTTGATGAAAATTCCATCAATTGACTGTTTGATTTGAAGTCCGAGAAAAGTAGTCATCTCCCCAATCATGCTCATTTCAAATTTGCTTTTCATTAAATCTGCAAACTTAACACTCAAAGATTCATCAGTAGAACCGAAAATAATGTCATCAACATATATTTGTACGATTAACAGATGTTTATTAAAGATTTTACGAAAAAGGGTTTGATCGATTGAACCCCTTTTGAAACCTGATTCTTCGAGGAATGTTGACAAGGTGGCATACCAGGCACGGGGTGCTTGTTTTAAGCCATAGACAGCTTTTTGCAATTTGAAGCTGTGATGAGGAAATTTGGGATCTTCAAAGCCTGGTGGTTGTTGGATATAAACATCTCGATCTAATTCTCCATGTAGGAATGCACATTTAACGTCCATTTGAAAAACTTTAAAGTTCTTATGTGCAGCATATGCGAGAAAGATGCGGATAGCTTCTATTCTGGCGACTGGAGCATATGTTTCATCATAGTCTATTCCTTCTTGTTGTGAATAGCCTTTGACTACGAGACGTGCCTTGTTTCGACACACGACTCCTTGATCGTCAGTCTTGTTTCTGAAAACCCATCTTGAACCTATGACAGTAACATCGGGTGGTGTAGGAACAAGATTCCATACGTCATTTCTTTCGAATTCAGCTAGCTCTTCTTGCATAGCTTTTACCCAGTCTGGGTCTTTGAGAGCAGTATGTATGGTTTTGGGTTCAGTCATGGATAGGAAGGCTCCAAATAAGCATTCATTGGCAGTTGCGGCTCTAGTTTGGATGCCTGAATTGGGATCTCCAATGATTAGGTCAGTGGGATGGTTTCTGGTCCATTTTATTAAACGAGTTTCTTCCGTTGTAATAATAGGATTTTCAGTATCCCATTGTTCTTCTCCAGTAGTTTCTTCTTGGAAGAGGTTTGAAGGTTCCCCCATAAATGTTGCATCGGGATTGTTTTGGATATTTGGGGATGGAATGGTAAAATCTGGGGTGGTTAAATTTGGAGTGGTTAAAGGAGGATTTGGTGTTTGTTCTAATGAGGAAGTATGTGTTTGTGGTTCCCCCTCAACTTGATCTGCAACATTTCTGTTTCTTTGTGGAGTTCCTTCAGTGGTTGTTCCTGTAGGATCAATTTGAGTAGTTAGAATTTCAGAATTATAAGCAGTTTTAGGTTGTTCAAAAAGTAAATCAATATCAACTTCAATGGCTATGTCAGGAGATGGTGTTTGTGGAATTGGATTTTGAAAAATATTATCTATCATTTGTGAACCAAAATGTTCACGATCCAATTTTCTGACATAAAATTCATCGAAGTGGACATCGGTACTTTCTTCAATTACTCTTGTACGTTTGTTCAGTACTCGATAAGCAGCTGAAGAAAATGAGTAACCAAGGAAAATTCCTTCGTCCGACCTTGATTCAAATTTTGAAAGGTGGTCTTTATTATTCTTTATGAAGCATCGACAACCAAAAATATGAAAAAATTTGATATTTGGTTTTCGGTTGTTAATGACTTCATATGGTGTTTTATGAAGATTTTTGTGAATTAAGGAGCGATTTTGTGTGTAGCAAGCTGTGGCAATTGCTTCTGCCCAGAAGTATTGTGGCAGATCAGCAAAGATGAGCATTGATCTTGCAGCTTCGCACAGAGTTCGGTTCCTTCTTTCAACAACACCGTTTTGTTGAGGAGTGTAAGGGGCTGAGAAGTTGTGTTCGATGCCTTTGTTTTTGAGAAATGAGTCTAGAGTTATGTTTTTGAACTCTAAACCATTATCACTTCGGATTCTTCGAACTGGTCTTTTGAGCTTTAGTTCGATCTGTTTTATAAAGTTGATCATCTCTTCTGGTGCTTCTGATTTTAGTCTTAAGAAAAAGACCCATGTAAATCGAGAGAAGCCATCAACTATGACAAGGACATACTTCTTCCCTTGTATTGTTTGGATTTTGGCGGGTCCACATAGGTCTATGTGCACCAATTCTAGTGGTTCGGATACACTAGATTCTGTAATGCTTTTGTGAGAGGATTTGGAAAGTTTTCCCTTTTCACAAGCGGCACAAAGTGTTTCATTGTCGAGCTTCAGAAGTGGCAGTCCTCGAACTAGATCATCGCCGATCAATTTGTTGATGTACCCGAAATTTAGATGGGAAAGGCGGCGGTGCCATAACCAACTAATATCTGCTGGGGCTTTGGATAGCAGACAAATATCGGGTTTACCATAAATAAGATCCATGTCTAGTGGATACATATTTCCGGCACGGTGTGAATCAACAATGATTTCTTTGGTGTTAGCGTTCATGATCAAGCTTTGTTGTTTCGTGAATAAAACTTCAAGATCGTTATCACACAGTTGAGAAACACTGATGAGGTTGTGTTTCAGGTCATCGACATAGGCAACTTTCTTTATGGTAAATTTACCATTTGTTATGTTTCCATAACCTTTGATTTTTGCCGTCATGTTGTTGCCAAATGTAACGTCTTGATTGGTTTGGGTGGGTCTGAAGTCACGAAGGTAGTTTCTGTTTCCTGTCATATGCTTGGAGCAGCCACTATCAATGTACCATGTATCATCATTGGGTTCTCCAGCATTAGATCCCTGCAATTAGACAGAAATTTTAGGTACCCAGATCTGAATGGGTTCTGATTTGTTAGCTTTTGCTATTTTGGGTTTGTTGTTCAATGACTTTGGTTTATTGTGATAGAATGGTTGAGGTTTGATTTGATTTATCAAGTTTTCCCAAAATATGATTTGTTTTTGATAACCTGTGAGTTGATAAGATCTGTGATTTGGTGAACGATATCCTAGATGTGAAAATTGATTTGAAAAGTTTTCTTCATATCTAGGGTATGATGAACGGTTTTGAAAAGGTTTTGGATAAGGTTTTGATTTTTGTTTGGAAACCTGTTTATGAGGTATGACGTAGGGTTTAATTGGTTTCTTTGGTTGGTTTTCAAAAACTTTTGGCTTGACAATTGGGGTTTTGGTGACTTGAATGGGTTTTTTGCTTATTTGTTGTTTCTTGGAGTATTTTTGTCCCGGACTTGTTTTTCCAACAATTGATGAACTCATTGTAGGAAAAGCAGTTGGTACAGAAGTACTACCAACCTCGTAAAATGAATTTTCTCCATTCAAAAAGTTTTTTGATTTGATGGTTTTGTTGGTATGTTTGATTTGGTGAGTTAAAGAACTAGCTGAGTCTGTTTCAGAATTTAAGACTCTTTTGAAAGACTTTTTGGAAACAGTGAAAGCAGTATCATCCGGGCTACATTTGATAACTGTTTCGTCATCTGAATCTTCCTCATTAACAGATGTGAAAAGATCTGGTAGGGTTGATTCAGAGTTTTCACAAATTATCATGTTTTCTTGATTTTCTAGTTCTTTTTCAAAGGTTTCTCTACCAATTCCTGGTCTGTAACTCGTATCAAATTTTCCAGTACCCAAGGTGTTTGCCTTGGTGAAAATATCATCACTGAGTTTTCTGGCAATTTTGATAGATTCCACATTCTGTATCAATCTTTTGTTTTCATATTCAAGAAAAGTGATTTGGTTTAAAGAATCAGTCAGTTTTTCATTTATGATTTTGTGTTTTTCAGTTGACTCTTAAAAGTTTTGTGTCAACTGAATGATTTCCATTTCTAAAACTTCTTTTGTTTCAGAAGAAATGACTGATTGATTTTTTAATTCCAATTCCCTTTTCTGAATTAGAGATTGATTTAATTGTTCAAAGACGTGATTGTAATCTTCTGATTTTCTTTCAACGTCTCTTTCCAATTTGGTCCTTGTTCTGGTTAATTCTGCAAATTTGAGTTGTAGGGTTTGTAACTCACATTTGAAGATTTCAGAATTAACCACTGTGTCATGGTATTTCTTGAGATCAGCTTCTAAACTTTTCTCAATTTTAGATATATGGGACTCAAAAGGTAATTTAGAAAAACCGAGTTCAGAGATCATAGACCATACCTGTTCTATGACATTTGGAGCTCTTGAAGTTGTACCAACTACGAAGCAGAAGTTGGATTGTGTCGGTTCATTGTCGGCTTCGTCTTCAGAGGTTGGCCAGTATTCCACATTTGGTTCGTGGATTGCCATCAAAGCTCTTTGGTTTTATTGGTTTTCCTTTTTCTTTAACTCATCGTCTTTTTGAGCGTAGTATGCCGAGTCTTTTATTTTTGTCTTGTTTTTGGCTCGGCACTCTCTTGCGTAGTGATTAGTTCCTTTGCAATTGTGACAGATAATCACTTCTTCATCACTTTCTTCCTTTTGACTTTTGATTGGAAGTCGTTCTGGTGTTTGAGTTTGGATTTGTTGGGAAGATTGAGAGGAGTTTTGTTGGAATCTAGAATTTTGGTTGTTTGAAAAACCATTATTTTGATTATTGTATCCTTGATTTTGGAATCCCCGGTTTTGGTTTTGAAGACCGTTGTTTTGGTTATTGTTTTGATGATTTGAGTTGGGATTGTTTTGAAATCCCTGGTTTGAGTTATTTTGGAAAGAGGGTCTTTGCGAATTTTGTCCAAAATAAGGTCTTGGTTGAAAACCTTGGTTGTTTTGACCAAATTGTGGTCTTGGTTGAAATCCATAATTATTTTGTCCAAATTGTGGTCGGTTTTGAAAATTTGGTTTAAAATTCGATTGACCAAGATTTGGAATAAATCTTTGGAGATTTGTATTTGCAACCAAAGCACACAATTGTTGATAATCTGCTTCATCGTTCGAATCGAACTGATCAAAACAATTATTTACAAAATCTTGGCTTTGAAAAGTTGTGGTTTGATTAGAATGATTAAAGTTTTGATCGTTGAAAGGTGTTTGGTTTTGAGAAGATGTGGACACAAGAGCAAGTGGTCCTCCAAAAGCTGTAGATGTTGGTGGATCAATCGAGGATTCATACGATTGAAGTTCTCCGTACAAATTGTATAGAGTTTCCGTATGAATGGCGGGATTTCCCTAAATGATGAGTTTAACCATCTTCCAGCTTTCGTAAAGATTATTTAGAAATTTGAGATTGATCTCGTGTTGTGTCTTTTTGATGCCCAAGTTATTCAATTTTACCATGATAAAATTGAACATATCATGTGCATCATGGATGGTTTCTGATGAAAGCATCTTGAAATTATCGAATTCATTTAAAACGGATGTTCTTTTATTTCCAATAATTCTTTGATTTCCACAAAAACGGTTTTTTAAGTTTTCCCAAATTTGATTCGCAGTCAACAGTATTATGTCATCCATTTGACTTAGAATACTGTGAGGTATGCCAGACACCAGTTCCTTTTTTGCTTGTAGTTCCAATTTTCTTCTGTTTTCAGCTTGAGTGACTTGATTTGTAGCAAGAGTAGTTATATTTTCTGGATCAGTATATGTGCCTTCAACACATTTCCAAACATCTTCATTTATTGTGTTAAGATGTAGATTCATTCGGCCAACCCACGAATTATACTCTTCAGGTATAAGTATGGGTGCCCGTGAACCAGATCCTAAGCTGTTGGCAATAGAAACTGAATTCATGTTAGAGTAATTAGCAGAAGACATGTTTTTAAGATTTTTAATTTAAAATTTTTTTTTTTAAAAAAAGGATTTTTAACAAGTGATATTAAAATAAAATATTCAAAGAAACGCTTATGGAAGGTTTATATAAATGCTAACCAAAAGTTTTTCAACAAAAATTTCAAGGTAAATCACACGAGCTCTGATACCAATTGTTGAAAATATAAAATATGATCACCACAAATAAAGGTTTGCACTGTTTATTGTGTGACAAATATATATATATTAAAGATAAATGCGGAATAAATAATAAGAGTTGCAGATTAAAAATATATAATCTGATCGCCACAAATAAAGGTTTGCACCGTTTACTGTGTAAAAGATATATAAATAATATAAATTGCAGTAATTAAATGACTTAAAGCGATAAATAATATAAATGACTATAATTAAAAGACATAAAACGATAAATAATGTAAATGACTATATATATATATATATATATATATATATATATATATATATATATATATATATATATATATATATATATATATATATCAAGTAGGTTCGTCAATAGATTGACTGAACTGGGTTACAACAGGACTATGGAACGACTGGTCTATCAAGTAGGTTCGTCAAATAAATTGACTGAACTGGCTTAGGGTTGGACTGGATTTCTAATAGACTGTGTCTCTATTTGTTCTTGTTTGATGATCTTGGTGATCTTGGTTTTCTTGTTTGATGATCTTGGTGTTC
The DNA here is from genome assembly GCA_023525715.1 of Cichorium intybus. Classification (NCBI taxonomy): domain Eukaryota; kingdom Viridiplantae; phylum Streptophyta; class Magnoliopsida; order Asterales; family Asteraceae; genus Cichorium; species Cichorium intybus. Next base: position 79,238,847 of record CM042011.1, read on the forward strand.
TTGGTGTTGATCTTGGTGTTCTTGGTGTTTTTCTTGGTGTTCTTGGTGTTTTTGTTGGTGTTCTTGGTGTTTTTGGAGAGTGTTTGGAAGGTTGGAAATAAGATGGTGGAAGTTGGAGAGGTTTTTTAGAGAGTTTTGGTTTATAATTATGTGTTGTAATGAAAAAATGGTGTAAAAATGGTTATAAAGGGTGGATTTTGGATGAATTTCGGAAGTTTAGGGACCAAAACTGTAACTTTGGAGCTGAAACACGCGGGTTGGTCGGCTGGGTCGGAGGCGGGTCGAATCCGGGTTTGGGCGCGGTTTTCTTGTGAGATGAAAGGGGGCGAGTTCGGTTCGGGGACGGATCCGGATCTGGATCTACATTCCGGATTCAGAAGCTGGGTCGCTGAGGAGTGGGCTTCGGATCTTGGGCTGCCCACTTGGGCTGGACGCTTGATGGGCCGGATCTGGTGGGCAGGGCGGGTACTGTAGCAGCCTGTTCCATTTTAATTAAATAAATTGATTTTAAATGTTTTAAAATTCAAAATAAATTCAAATAAATTAGGAAAAATCATTTTTAATTTATAAAATTAATTAATTCTAATAAAATAAATTATTTAGAAAATATATTTCCAAAAATTCATTTTAAATAGATTTAATTTAATTTTCTTTTGAATTTTTCTTTGTTTTGGCTTTAAAACTCATTTTCTATTAAATTGCATCTTTTATCAAAATCAATTATTTAGAAAATAATTAAAATAACTATTCCTCAATAATCAAGTTTAATAAATGATAAATTTAACTCCAATCTTTTTTTTTTAAATTATTTTCTTATTTTCTCGTTTAATCGTTCAATCTCGAATCCACGCAACCTGAAATAGACTTATAATATTTGTCAGATAATATAAAAACAGTTCGTCTTATTTCAATGATGGTCACATACAAAAACATTTTTCAACACCAGCAATTGATGATCAGAAGTTCAAGACTTAGTAGGCTAGTGATAGGCATATACTTTTGTAATTATTTATTATTATTTGTTGTACTTGAGATCTGTTAGAGATCTTCTCCTCCTATAAATAAGAGCCTTGGGTCTTGAAGTCAGAGTTGAGATTCTGAAGAGATTATGAGGAAACTATCACTCCAATGTAATCTAAAGGAATTGGAGGAGGGACTGGAGAATTCTCTCCAGCCACCTCAAGAACATCAAGAACATCATATCTCCTCTTATTTTATCCATTCTAGATCTCCATGTAATTTATCTTAGACTAGAAAGTGTGTTTGTGAGCTTAACTTTTAAATCTGTAACACCTTTCGTTTATCAATGAAAAATACGAATTACATTATATCGTTTAATTATTGTCTTTTTAATTTCTGCACTTGTTCTTTACAATTTATTTAATATTCTACAACATTATATTTCAAGTCATTTATATTTCTGCATCATTCCTTTACATTTTAGCACTTAATTTTTATATCTTCGTTTATTGTTGAGCAAAAGATCTTGGACCCAAAAACCATCGAGTTTTCGTATATTTTTAATTTTCAACAAACCAATAACAGATGTTCATAGATAGAGAGTCTATCTATAAAGATATTGCCTCTATCTAGGTGGAGATGAAACTCTATGGCAATTTTGTTGTGTAAGCCGAATTGGTGTTATGTTTAGACTAAGGAAGTTTTAAACTTTGTTCCTTTGTAGATAAGAAGGAATAAGGAAGCTTACAAACATCAAGTATAGCTTATTTTTGGAGTTAGACTTCAGGTGAGTAAATATACTCAACTTGACTGATGTTATGTTGTGTGTTGTATTCTGTGTAATTATATATATTCGTATATGTTATATAATGGTGGTAGATTTAATAAACTTGGTGAATAATAGTATAATGATCCTATGTGTTAACATAGGTGAAACTCTCATACTAGTTGTTTTTAAGTAAGAACGGTGAAATCATAGGTGGTAATATTCATTGGTGTTTTATATGGTGTTCAAGTGGTTGTATAACGATGGTTTACAACCATATGGTGTAATTAAAGATTTGTGATAACTTGGTGTAACCGAGTGTTGTTGATAGATCTTCAGGTTGGTAAAAAGCCCAAGATTTCTAAGGTGAAAGTTTTCCAATATTGGTGCTAATCATAAATATGGTGTGTTATACAAATGGTGCTTTAGGTGCTATGATATATCATATTGGTGTTAGATTTTCAGGTGACAAATGATTGGTGAAATTCTTACAAATTGGTTCGGCTATATAAGATTTGTTGTAATTTTCACTTAGTTGCAGTAGAGTTATTCACTAAGCGTTTTCGCTTACGTTGCTTTTGTTGTGGTGTTTTGCAGGAATTAGGAGTAGTAATGCCCGGCTGGATCGTGGAATGATCTAAAGGTATCCACTTGTCGCTTCCAAAATATCGAGTATAGTAATTGTAAAACCAAATTTTCACTGAATTGCTAAAAATATTTGTATATATTCGATGTTGGTTTTTGGGGCGTTATATCTTAAATCTACCAAGCTCCTGGAGTTTGCATACTCTTCTTATTCGCCATTGTTTGCATCTTTTATTGCCAATATACATTGTCTTTCTAAACCTGAGTCCTACAAAAAGGCTATTTCTAATCCACTTTGGTAAAATGCTATGGCTGAGGATCTTGCAGCCCTTTATGAGACTCGTAGGTGGGATCTAGTTCTGCATCCACCCTAAAAGCATACAATTGGTCATTATTAGATATACATGATTAAAACCACGTATGATGGGTCTGTTGAATGATATAAGGCTAGACTCGTTTCAAAAAGATACTCACAAAAGTATGATATGAATTAGGAGGAGACTTTTGCTCTATTTGAAAAAACAACGACCGTCCACGCCCTAATTGTAGTCTCCTCCATTTATCAATGTAAGATATTCAAAATGGATGTCGATAATGCTTTCTTAAACGTTGATCTTCATAAGGAAGTCTATATGTCTCCTTCCTGGCTTCCCAGGTATTGCTCAATATCCATGTTAAGTTTAGCGACATCAAAAAGCTTTGTATGGTCTAAAAAAAAATTCTCCTGCTTGGTTTGAGAAATTATCTACAATGATCACTTATCTTGGTTTTACTCCTAGTAAGCCTGATTTAGCTATATTTGTTAGATGCACGGGTGAAAGGTCGAATTCTCATATCTTTATGTGGATGACATGATTAATACCGGTGATGACCATCATGGTTTAGAGTCCTTGAAGTGTGATTTGGCTCACCAATTTCCTATGAAAAGGACTTTGACTTGCTACATTACTTATTGGGGAGTGACCTTGCTCTATCTTAGCGTAACAAAGTTATGGACTCTTTTTAGTTTTTAGCTTTTATTTAGTTTTTAGCTAGGTTAACACTATATAACTTTCATATTTATAGTTGTCTTTTTTTTTCTTTCATTTATATTTTCAACTCAATATTGAAACCCTAACTATTTTTGTCTCTATTATTATTAAGTTTACAAAGCATGACTAATTTATACTCTTTAGATTGGTGTGTTTTCACATATTTTGAATCGTTTCTTGTAATTTTGTTCTTAGAGTTTGTTTGTGCTTAATATCATGCCATTCTATCAAAAGACTAAATTTTTGATGTATTGAGTTTTTATTGATTGTAGATTATAAATGTAGTGTTTGGTACGTAGTATTGTATGAAACAGAACATAATAAATCACTTTGAAGTAACTTTTGACGTGGACGAGACTGAACAATAACCAAGTCAAATGAGACTAATTCATTAAATTTTTAGTCTCAACCTTAAGGGTTGAACAATGTGGAACAAGAGGCTAAATGACAAAGAATTTTTATTACTCATCTCTCATCTATAGTCCATCGCTACCGACACCCACACCAACACCTCTACTCCAAACCCCACCCTCCCACCATCCCACTCTACTCCACCCAACCCCCACACCCATACCACACCTACACTCACACCCACACCTTCATCCCCATCCTACCCACACCCACACACACCACCTCATCCTTACCCCTAACCCTACCCCCACAACCCACACCCATACCCACACCCACATCCCTACCCCCACCTATACCACCTAACCCCAACCCCCGCATCGTACCCCATCCCATCACCCCAACTAACCCCATACCCCAACCTCACCGTCACACACATGCGAATATGCTTATTTATAATTATAGTATGATAAACTATTTTAAAAACATTTTACAAATTGAATACAACCTAATAATTTTAACATATTTTTATGTCTTGTTTAGTATGACCAAACACTATAGATAAGCTACGAATCCAATTCATTTATGTTCAATCCTGTCCTATCCATATAAATAATTTATTAAACAAATACTCATTGATGTTTCATCTTTCAATAACAATTTTAAGAATTTTGAGTGATAAACTAATCGAAAAAGCATTGATGAACGTGTATCCGTATCCAAGCTGGTGTAGGGTTTTATCGAGGTTTTAGTTGCACAGAAAAGACGAGGCCAAAAAGGGTTCAGAGTTCAGACTTCAGACCATCGCCTAACATACGCTTGCTGTTCCTTGAAGCAAAACCACAGTCGTCGGAGCAATCCCCTCGCTTCCGATACCGTACCTTATATCACCCCCATTTAGCTTTCTTTCTTCTCTGTATAACATCGATTACTTCATACAGAACACCCAATTCTCCAACTCATGGCAGATGGCGATCATAAAGGCGAACTTGAAGACTGTCCTGCAATCATAGCACTTGGCCCCCTCTTTAAGCTCACTGAAATCCACTTTTGGTACGATTTATTGCTTTACCCAAAGATGGATGTGAATTTCATATTTCCAATGTATGGCAGATGTTTGGTTATATCGATCTTTATGCCTAAATTGTTTTCTGTGTTGTTACAGGGTCGATCTTTTCACGGGGATGCCATATGAATCAACTTCTGTGGAATACACAGTAAGTTTTGCTTTATTTAATCTCTCCACACCACTCCATCTGCTCTTTTTCTTGCTTTCACCAAGTCCCAATGTTTCTAAATATCTATTTCTTCCTTCAATTCTTAGCATACAATTTTGTGATGCAGAAAACATCGAAGGATGATGTCATTTGCTCAAGCACGACAGGTTCTCTTTTTGATACAATATTAGGATGTTCTATGCTTGTTATATTTCTACAAAATGGAATTTAATGCCTATTTTTTGTTGTTTGTTTCAGAAAGTAGTCCTTTATACGTTGATACTGAATTGTCTAGGCAAATGAATGAACTAGGACTTCCTCTTTCCTTCTGCACAAACAAGGAGGTAAGGTATATATACATACATATATATCTTTTTTGCATGATTCTTTTCCATTTCATTGTTTTTAAATCCTTCAATTCATGGACTTTTAGAATGATCTCTTGTTTCCGTTGTTTCAATTTGGTATGATAGCTGTTGGACTACCTAGGAGAGACATTGCAAATCACATTTCCTTAACTTGGAGGCATTCATAACCATATTCAAACCAAAAAGGTGAAAAAGTTTACCAAATTTTTTAATTTGTAACACCCAAAACTATAAACTAACTTAAAAACCATGTTGGAAGTTATTGGTAGTCCACAACTTAACTCTTTATAAACGGCTCACAATTCTCAATTTATTAGTTATTATTACTTATTACACACTAAATACCGTTTCTTTGATATGAAATGATTTTTAATTTGGTTTTTCAGAAACGAAATGGAAAAGTCAAAGGAAAGAGAAATGACCGCAAGAAAGTTTTGCATACACATGAAGAAACCATAGATGAAATTAATAATAATGGAATCAATGAAGAATATGGAGATTGGATAATGTATTGGGATGATTTTTATGAAAGAAACTACTATTACAATAGTAGAACAAATGAGTCAACATGGGACCCACCTTCTGGTTATGTGTCAAATGAGTTGAAAGAGATGGTGTTTAAAATTGATGATGAAGTTGGTATTTGTGAAAATGATAAAAAAGAGGAAAATTCGGGTGTTGTGTTATTTAATGAATTGGAGAGTGATAAAAGTACAGATGGAAGCTTCTTATTGGATTTTTCAGATATGCAGGATCCAGCTGGCAGGTATTATGTTATTAGTTGTTAAAAGTTGGTTAATGGAAGTATATTGTTATTTCTTAATAAAAAATTAAGGTAATGTTTTGGTATGAATTGGAATTGGAATGGGATGGTTGAATTCATTGGAATGAAAAAAAGCTATTTTTATTTTGTTTGATGGAATGGAATGGAATGAAAGATTCTTGAAGGAATGTGATTCCGTTCATTTTGTATTTTTTGTTCTTTAGTTAAGGGGTGTTTTCCCATTTCATCATGGAATGGAATGAAAGATTTTAATATAATGCATTTTGTTTATATAATTATTAATGGAAAACCTTTTTGATGTTATTTCATGATTTTATTATTATTACTAGAAAATATATTTTTATTATAATCTTGTTTGGGTTATAACGGGTTATTTACTATGTTTAATATTTGACTTTTTTAATTAAAAAATTCATCAATTGTAATCAAATAATGTATAGAGTAGTGGTAAGTAAAACTATACATTCTCTTTACATGTGAATTTTGATATAAAAGTTTCATTTGAAAACTCATTCCATTCCATCCCTTCATTAATTCCATTCCATCCAACCAAACAAACCCTAAAAATTAAAGCTACTTTACAAATAAAAAAATTAAAATTCCTTGACCTTTTGATTTAAATGTAGGCCATCAACTACACTTTCTGATGGTGGAAATATTGTCCCAAAAAAAAGAAAAAAGAAAGGGAAAAAAACAAGGGCACACAGACAATCATATATTGAAAATACAGGTTTGTTTTCAAGAACCTCAATGAACAAAAGACCTAATTGCCCTTTACAACAGATTATAAAGTGCCTTACTTTCTATAACGTTGTAATAGAAAGAAATGAAAGTAAGATGGTGTAATACAAAAAAACGTTGCAATTTAGTCCTTTTTGTCATTTTGTATTATGATTTTCATAGATCTTGATTAATTTGATTATCACTTTTACTTTCCACAGAGGTCGAATTTGAAATTTCAATGGAAGAAATTTCTCCAATTATTAACAAGTATTGGTGTCAAAGATACTTGCTTTTTTCAAAATATGATGAAGGTATAAAAATGGACCAAGAAGGTTGGTTTTCTGCCACCCCGGAATGCATAGCCCGGCATCACGCATTCCGGTGTCGGAATGGAATCATTGTCGACTGTTTCACTGGAGTTGGTGGGAATGCAATTCGATTTGCACCAAAGTAAGTAAAATTTCTCAATTTCTCACTCTCTTTTACCATATTTTAATTCCATTATTCAATTAAATGAATTACTTTTTCTTTTCTTGAAAAGGATAAACAAAAAAATAGCAACATTGTACTTTCATTTTTTTTACTATAAAAAACCTAACCAATTACAGCAATGTCATCCAAAAATAGTAAGTAATTTTGAATGTGATAATTTGGTAGTTTTTTTTTTTAAGTATAATGTCCTAACCTAATAAGAAAATTTGAAAATAAAATGCTATAAGCCTATAATATATATTACCAAATTTAATAATAATTCTTTTTGTTTCATTTCAGCAACAAACACACTATTGCAATCGATATTGATCCAAATAAAATCGAGTATGCTCAACATAATGCGACTATTTATGGAGTCAAAGATCTTATAGAATTTATAACAGCCGATTCTTTCATTTTAGCCAAAAATTTGAAGGTAACAATGTACTTTCATTTATTTGTTTATTATAGCATCTTACTTTCTTTTCTTTCTATTACAACATTGTACTTTGAATTTCTTTTTTCTTATTAACACATCGAACTTTGAAAAATATACTCAATTATAGCATTGTACTTTAATTTGTTTTCTTACTCAATAATAGCAGTGAAAATTGCTATGAACTTTTAGATGAAATTGTTACAAGTAGATAGATTTTTCGAAGTACACTGCTATAATAAAACAATAAACAAATAAATAATTATAAAGGGCTTTTGTCATAAAAGTTCTTTAAGTTTTTCGAAAATGTTCGGTTTTGTCCTTCTATGGATTTTATGTGCAATTAAAGCCCAAAATTTGCAAACTTTTTTCCATCCTGACCCTGGAAACCTGGTATAACAGGTTAACATGAAATTAATTTCGCATAAAAGTCCTTAAGTTTGCAATTTTTTACGTTTTTACCCCTAAGTATATATATTTTTTTGTATTAGACTACCATCACCTCCCACCACCACCACCACCATCGCCGCCACCATCCACCACCACTACTGTTACCGTCACCATCCACCACTACCACCGTCGACACCACCCACCACAACCACTATCGCCACCAGCACTGCCGCCGCCGTCACCACCAGCACCATCACCACCCACCATAACCACCACCACCGTCATCACCACCACCAGTCCACCACCACCGCTACTCCCCCCCACCAACACCACTGCAGTGGCGGTGGTGGTGTTGGTGTTGGTGGTGGGCGGTGCCATAGTGGTGGTGGCGACAGTAGCGGTGGTGGTGGTGGGTGGTGACGGTGGCAACAGTGCTGGTGGCGATAGTGGTTGTGGTGGGTGGTGTCAACGGTGGTAGTGGTGGATGGTGACGGTAATAGTATTGGTGGTGGATTGTGGCGGCGATGGTGGTGGGAGGTGGTGGTGGTCTTGGAGGTGATGGTAGTAGCAATGACGGTGGTGGTGGGTGGCAGCGGCGGTAGTGGTGGTGGCGATGGTGGTTATGAAGGGTGGTGGTGGTGGGTGATGTCGGTGGCGGGGGCAGTGGTGGTGGCGGTGGGTCAGGATGGAAAAAGTTTGCAAATTTAGGGCTTTAACGCACATAAAATCCATAAAAGGACAAAACCGAACATTTTCAAAAAACTCAAGGACTTTTATGACAAAAGCCCATAAATAAAAGTACATTGCTATTTCTTGCATCTAAATTCTAACCCTTTACTTGTAGGCAGATACCGTCTTTTTGTCTCCACCATGGGGAGGACCTGAATATGCTAAAGCAAGAAACTTTGACCTTAATATGCTCAAGCCACATAATGGGTTCAATTTCATTTCTTAACATATACATAAAATAGCAATGTACTTTCATTATTTCATTTATTATAACATTCTACTTTTATTTCTTCTTATTTAGTCTTTTAAAATTCTTCCCAATTATGGATATATTATAATTCGGTGGATTTTAAATTGAAAGTACAATGTTGTAATAGAAATAAAGTTTGCACATTGCTATTTTTGCATTTAGTCATATACTTTAGGGAGTCCTTATATTTTGACCATATATTCGATTAAGCCCTAATTGTTTTTTTTTTATTTCAATTAAGCCCAACGTTTTGTTAAATGTTTACAATTTTGATAGTAGCTGGTTATGCTGTTTTTATACTTTTACAACTGATGATGTATAGGGTCAAAATGTAAGGACTTAATTGAATAAAAACTGAAAATTCAACTCTAAATTGTTAAAAGGGTCAAAATGTAAGGACTTAATTGAATAAAAACTGAAAATTCAACTCTAAATTGTTAAAATGGTCAAAACGTGAGGACTTTAATGAATATTATCTTTTTAAAAATAACTAAAATTGTAAACATTTAAGAAAATGTCGGGCTTAATTGAATAAAAAAACAATTAGGGCTTAATCGAATATACGGTCAAAATGTAAGGACTTTCCTGAATATATCCCTGTAGTTTAACCATTTTTTGGGGGTTTATTTTATTTTATGTGGATTTCTTTTAGGCAATTTTTGTTTAATGTGGCAAAAGGAATTGCTCCAAGAATTGTTATGTTTTTGCCAAGAAATGTTGACATCAACCAACTTGCTGAGCTGGCTTTGTCTGATAATCCTACATGGAAACTTGAGGTAGTGTACTTTCTTTAATTTGTTTATTATAACATCCTACTTTCGGTTTCTACTTTCAATAATCTACCTAATTATAGCAATGTTATAATGAAAAAATATCAGAGTACAATGTTGCAATATAAAGAAATGAAAGTAGGATGCTGTAATACACACATTTTATTTATTTATTTATTTGCTTGTAATGATCATATTTTGTTTTTTCAGGTTGAAAAGAACTTTTTAAATGGGAAGTTGAAGGCTATTACCGCCTACTTCACGGATCCATCACTATGTGAGACAAGAAAATCATGATGTTATTGTGGTCCATGATATTGAAATTTATATTGTGACACCCCTCGCTAGGGTTTACTAATTTAAACATTTGTTTTTCTAAAATAACTTCATTAATTTCAAAAGAAGTTTCATCATCGCGGAATTAGGTCCCAAAACATCAAAACAGTGTTTAATAATGTATAGCGAGGAGGTATCATAATTCAAGTACAAAAACAAGGTTTAAATGGCCACACATATCGTGGTCTTCTAAAATTCCCGCCTTGCCTTAAACTCCTAGCCTTAACCTGAGTACACATCAAAACAGTTAGGCAATGGATTTGCCTAGTGAGTTACCCGAGATTATCTTACTATGAGTGAAGGAAATTCCTTAGCACTCGAGATAATCTCCAAAAATACTGATTTTATACATAATTAAACTTATTAAAACATTTTGATAGTTTACACAAATGGATAGTTATGATATGCAGCATGATGCATGAATGCAACTATTCCAACCCATGTCAATCTCTTAGCAGTCCAACTCACCACAGTGGCACCTACCTAAGTTCACGAATAACACGCACGGAGCATGTCATCCGATCCCCGTATAGGCTAAACTAGAACTAGTGGCCACCACACTAGTCCCATGAGGGTTAGCAATTCCCTCATGCGGTTTCCTATTGTCGGAAACGGGTTCCCTAAATCCGGGACAACAACTCATTTGGGTATTAACCCGTGATTTCCCTAAATCCGGGACAATCATTCCATCTTTGTCAAAAGGTTCACACGGTCCACCCCTCCTATATGAAATGCATGGAGGAATGATTCAAAACATCTATCAAAGCCATAGTATTATTTTTCTTGTAAAAACATCTTTGAAATAACTCTTTGAATGCCATGAACACATAGATTTATGCAACAATTAGCACATAAAGGTATGCATGGAATGAAATAAAACATACAAGAGTTAAAAGAGGGATGTGTACTCCCGGTAACTCACCTCTCTTACGTCCCAAAGTAGTATGTTACTCTTTGCTTCACTTCGATTACTCCTCTCCTACAAGAAATAATATTCAATATTACTAATAGCTCTAGACTAGTTAAACTTCACTAATTAAGAGTAAAATCTTAGTTAAACATTGTCTAGAAATGAGTTCAAGTCTTAGAACCCAAAGCCCAAACCGTGAAGTCCAAACTCAAAAGTACCCAAAACTGGTCAGCGAATTACACGGGTCGTGTAATTCACTGGTTCAAACAGCACGGGTCGTGCTCCTTCAGCACGGGTCGTGCTTTACCCAGTTCCAGCTCCGATTTTGGTCATTTTCACTTCATTTTGGTCCATTTCAAAGTCTAATACTACCCCAAACTTCTAGATATCAAAAGGACATTATTTCTATCTCAATTACCCATCATTTGGTCCAAACAAATCACCCAATAACATCTTCATTGAATCAAATCCATGTTCTAATCCCAATTTGCTTCACAAGCTTAGATCAAGGAATGTCCAATTCCAATCAACCAATTGATCAATGATTCATGAGGTTCCTTCTTCCATTGGATTGAAGTCACTAGGAACACTTAAGCTCTTCATAGAACACATTTAAGATGCAAGTTGATCAAATCATTAAGATTTCACCTATTGATGGGTTTTTCCCCAAAAATTAGGGTTTATGAGTATCAACCAACATTCAAATGATTCTCCAAGCATGAAATCATTGCATTGAAAAGAGATAATCATAAGAATTCATATGCTACACCTTTGGGATCATAGAGTTCATCTCCCCCAACTATGAAACCCGAAATTAGACTCAATCTACCCCAATAGTGGGTTTTTCAATATGAAAGGTTGATTTCTTACCTTAGATCTTTAAATGTTTGATGATTCACTACTTGGATCTAGCTGGAAATGTGTTCCTCTTCTAGAAATCTTCTTGAAATCGTCTTCTCCCTCTCCCCTTTCTTCTAAAATCGTGAAATGAAGAAGGAATGGGGTTTCTCCCAACTAAAGCTCCAAGTTTTCCCTTAATTGCAATCAAGTCCCTCCAGCACCACTTACTCTTGCATATTTGCCATAAGGCCCCTCCCCACCACTAATTTAGTTCCAATATTGCATAAAAGTCCCCTTCTAGAACCTCCTATGGTAGATTCCATACTTACCCTTAACTAATTACTCTAAACTAATTATTTCTTCAAAATAAATTAATAAATTTAATTGTTATGATTTAAATATTAGGATTATTAGATTTATTTTTATTTCTATTACTCAATAAATTATTTACCCTAGATAGAGGATGTTACAATTACCTTCCCCTTAAGAAGATTCCGTCCTCGGAATCTCGGCTTCTCCAAAGAGATGTGGATACCTCTTCCGCATTTCATCTTCCGTTTCCCACGTGAGATTTGCTCCCGACGAATGCTTCCATTTGACAAGAACCAAGTCAATCATCTTCTTCCTTAGCTTTTTAACTTTCCTATCCAAAATCTCCTCCGGTTCTTCTATGAGTCTCTTGTTTTCGTCCACCCGAATCTCCTCTAAAGGTAGGAAGTCGACCTTATCCCCCAGCCACTTCCTAAGATAGCACACGTGGAAAACATTGTGAATTCCATGCAGCTCCGGTGGCAACTCGAGTCTATAAGCTTGTTTTCCAATCTTCTCCAACACATTCAATGGTCCAATATACCTTGGATTAAGCTTTCCTCTTTTCCCAAAACGTATTATACCTCTCCAAGGTGACACCTTGAGTAACACTTGATCTCCCACTTGAAATGTCATGGGTCGATTCTTCAAATTGGCATAACTCTTTTGTCTACTTTGGGCCGCCTTCATCCGTTCTCTAATCACCTCCACTTTTTCCGCGGTTTCTTGAATCAAACTAGGCCCCACCAACACCTTTTCTCCCGCTTGTAACCAACATGAAGGTGATCTACACTTCCTTCCATACAAAGCTTCATACGGAGCCATCTTTATGGATGAATGGTAACTATTGTTGTAAGAAAACTCAATCAGAGGAAGATGTCTATCCCAGCTTCCCCCAAAATCCAACACACAAGCACGTAGCATATCCTCAAGCGTTTGAATCGTCCTCTCACTTTGCCCATCGGTTTGAGGATGATAAGCCGTACTCAAACATAACTTGGTTCCCAATACCTCTTGCATGCTTTTCCAGAAATGTGATGTAAACCGACTGTCCCGATCCGACACAATTGATAATGGCACTCCGTGCCTCCGAATGACTTCATCCTTATATAGTTCCGCAAACTTATCAACAGACCATGTTTCTCTCGCCGCAAGAAATAATGCACTTTTAGTCAACCGGTCCACAATGACCCAAATCATATCGTGACCACTTCTTGTTCGCGGTAATTTGGTAACAAAATCCATAGTGATCTTTTCCCACTTCCATTCCGGGACCTCCAACGGCTCGAGATCCCCATAAGGTCTTTGATGCTCGGTTTTCACTAAAGAGCACGTTAAACACTTGTTGACATACTTTGCAATATCCACTTTCATGGTCGGCCACCAATACAAAGGCTTCAAATCCATATACATTTTTGTACACCCGGGATGAATGGAATATTTGGTCTTATGGGCCTCATCAAGAATTAGTTCTCTTTTCCCACCGTACAATGGTACCCAAACACGCCCTTGAAACGTTTTCAACCCATGAGAACTTTCTTCAAAGACCACTGACTTGCCAAGTCTTTCTTCTTTAATGTTACCCTCTTCTTGAGCTCTTTCTTGAACACTCTTCAACATGTCAACTAGTGTGGATACCACTTCAATTCTTAATGCTTTAACTCTTCTTTTCTCACTAATTTCTTTTCTACTTAACGCATCCGCCACAATGTTCGCTTTACCCGGGTGGTAAAGGATTTCACAATCATAATCCTTGAACACTTCAATCCACCGTCTTTGTCTCGCGTTTAAGTCTTTTTGATTAAATAAATATTGCAAACTTTGATGATCCGTGAAGAGTTTGCATTGAGTGCCATAAAGATAATGCCTCCAAATCTTCAATGCATGAATCACCGCCGCCAACTCCTTATCATGCGTGGGATAATTCAACTCGTGCTCCTTTAATTGTCGTGACGCATACGCGATAACCTTTCCTCTCTGAGTAAGAACACATCCGATGCCCAAACCCGACGCGTCACTATAAACCGCAAAATCCTCGGTGCCCTCCGGAAGGGACAAAATAGGAGCTTCACACAACTTATTCTTCAACAACTCGAATGCCTTATCTTGTTTGCTGGTCCACACAAACTTCTCATTCTTCTTGGTCAACGAAGTCAACGGACATGCAATCTTGGAAAACCCTTCTATGAAACGTCTATAATATCCCGCCAATCCAAGAAAGCTTCTTATTTCGGTTGGATTCTTCGGTTTCTCCCAATTCATTACCGCTTCAATCTTTGCCGGATCCACTTTAATTCCATCTTTATTTACTACATGCCCAAGAAATTGAACTTCCTCGATCCAAAACTCGCACTTGGAAAACTTTGCATACAAGTTCTCTCTTTTTAGAGTTTCGAGTACCATCTTCAAATGTTCTTTATGCTCCGCCTCCGACTTTGAGTAAATGAGGATGTCATCAATAAACACAATTACAAACTTGTCAAGGAACGGTTTACACACCCGATTCATGAGATCCATGAAAGCTGCGGGCGCATTTGTTAGCCCGAAAGGCATTACAAGAAACTCGAAATGCCCATATCTTGTTCGAAAGGCCGTTTTCTCTACGTCTTCATCTCTTACTTTCAATTGATGATAACCCGACCGAAGATCAATTTTTGAAAAGTAACCCGCACCTTGCAATTGATCGAATAAATCATCAATACGAGGTAGAGGATACCGGTTCTTGATAGTCACCTTGTTGAGATCCCGGTAGTCAATACACATTCTCATGGAGCCATCCTTTTTCTTCACAAATAAGATTGGAGCTCCCCAAGGGGAAGAGCTAGGCCTAATGAAACCTTTATCAAGAAGCTCTTGTAATTGAGTCATCAACTCTTTCAATTCCGCGGGTGCTAAACGATACGGAGCTTTGGCTAAAGGCGCAGTTCCGGGTACCAAGTCGATACGAAATTCTACTTGACGATCCGGTGGCAAACCGGGTAGATCATCGGGGAAAACCTCGGGAAAATCTCGTACCACTTCAATATCTTCCAAAGTCTTCTTTTCCTTTACGGTGTCTACCACATACGCTAAATAAGATTGACAACCCTTCCTCAAACATCTTCTTGCTTTCATCACATTGATCACACTAGTGGGCACTCTTCTTTTGTCCCCATAGATAAGAATCGGTTCTCCTTCGGATGTCTTCACTCTCACCATCTTCTTACCACATAGAATTTCAGCGTCATACTTTGCAAGCCAATCCATACCGAGTACGACATCAAATCCACCAACATCCAAAAGTATGAGATCAACCCAAAATTCCGCCCCACTACACTCCACCTTTACATGCGATATCTCTTTACTCACAATTTTGCTTGCCCCACCCGCTACATCTATCACTAGTTCATACTCAAGTCTATGCAAAGGTAATTGTAGTCTTTTTGCAAAATCAGGGGACACATGAGAATAAGTAGCCCCCGAATCAAATAACATAGAAGCGGGTAAAGAGTTTACAAGAAATATACCTGACACCACATTTGCCTTTTCTCTAGCCTCTTCCTCGGTCATTTGAAAAGCCCTTCCTCTAGTCCTAGGTACTTCCTTTCTTCCGCCTCCACTGCCCCCTTTCTCTTTTGAAGTACACTCACTTGCTTTGTGACCAACATCTCCACAATTATAACACTTGAAACCCTTGGGACATGCATTAGCAAAGTGCCCCTTATCACCACATTTAAAGCACACCACTTCATCCTTGTTCTTGTTTTGTGTTTCTCCACCCCTGCTTCTTCCTTCAAATTTTGGTTTCTTTTGGTCAATTGTACCCTTTCCACGCAAGTCATGACCTTCCTTCCTCTTGTTCGCAAATGGAGGTCTTTCCTTGTCCCGTTCTTCCAATGTCTTCTCAATCTTTCTTGCCTTTCTCATGGCAATTTCAAGAGTAGCCGCCTCGAAGTTAAGTCGAAAATTCCAAGGCAAACCTCCCACGTATTGATCCACTTTAGTGGCCTCATCCGGAGCCAACCTTCTAGCAAAACTCAAAAGTTTTCGGAATTTGGCATTGTACTCAGTGATGGTCATTTTGTCTTTCTTCAAGTCAAGGAACTTTCTTTCAAGATCGCGGATCTCTTCTTTAGTACAAAACCTCTCCTTCATCTTTTCCAAGAATACATCCCAAGTCAGGCTCTCCAACACATGCAACTCCATCATTTCTTTAGTCTCCAACCACCACTCAAGAGCCGTTTCCTTGAGAGTAGTGATTGCGAAGTTCACGCGTTGATCATCACCGCATTGACAAGCATAAAAGGCCATTTCGATCTCAATTACCCAATTGTGGAGTACAACCGGGTCTAGAGTCCCATTGTAAGTAGGTGGCTTGCAAGAGTTGAAGTCCTTGAAACCACACCTTTTCCTTGGTGTTACCCTGTCGTGGGACACAGTGTTACTAGGTGGTCCATGTTGCATACTATCGTACGAACTACTTGTATCATGCCCACCCGAAGCGGTGTTATCCCCAAACAAATTCTTCACTTCGTCTCTCAATCGCACTTCTTGGTCCTCCATTAACTCTTTCATCTTATCAATCATCTTCACTTCTTGCTTGGCCATTAAGTCAAGCATCATCTTCTCAATGCTTGCAAGGGAAATGGGTTGTGATTGAGCCTCATCACCTGCCCCACTTCCTTGAACTTCACCCGACGGGACCATGCTACGAGTGTTCACCATTCTGAGAAAGATAAACATTAATCTTGTGGTACATAATTAGTTAACTAATACATAACCCTCACTCATGAGCACCTTAAGTTTAAGTCTAAGTACTAATCCTAGCACCTAATTCACTTAAACCAATGCTCTGATACCAAATTGTGACACCCCTCGCTAGGGTTTACTAATTTAAACATTTGTTTTTCTAAAATAACTTCATTAATTTCAAAAGAAGTTTCATCATCGCAGAATTAGGTCCCAAAACATCAAAACAGTGTTTAATAATGTATAGCGAGGAGGTATCATAATTCAAGTACAAAAACAAGGTTTAAATGGCCACACATCTCGTGGTCTTCTAAAATTCCCGCCTTGCCTTAAACTCCTAGCCTTAACCTGAGTACACATCAAAACAGTTAGGCAATGGATTTGCCTAGTGAGTTACCCGAGATTATCTTACTATGAGTGAAGGAAATTCCTTAGCACTCGAGATAATCTCCAAAAATACTGATTTTATACATAATTAAACTTATTAAAACATTTTGATAGTTTACACAAATGGATAGTTATGATATGCAGCATGATGCATGAATGCAACTATTCCAACCCATGTCAATCTCTTAGCAGTCCAACTCACCACAGTGGCACCTACCTAAGTTCACGAATAACACGCACGGAGCATGTCATCCGATCCCCGTATAGGCTAAACTAGAACTAGTGGCCACCACACTAGTCCCATGAGGGTTAGCAATTCCCTCATGCGGTTTCCTATTGTCGGAAACGGGTTCCCTAAATCCGGGACAACAACTCATTTGGGTATTAACCCGTGATTTCCCTAAATCCGGGACAATCATTCCATCTTTGTCAAAAGGTTCACACGGTCCACCCCTCCTATATGAAATTCATGGAGGAATGATTCAAAACATCTATCAAAGCCATAGTATTATTTTTCTTGTAAAAACATCTTTGAAATAACTCTTTGAATGCCATGAACACATAGATTTATGCAACAATTAGCACATAAAGGTATGCATGGAATGAAATAAAACATACAAGAGTTAAAAGAGGGATGTGTACTCCCGGTAACTCACCTCTCTTACGTCCCAAAGTAGTATGTTACTCTTTGCTTCACTTCGATTACTCCTCTCCTACAAGAAATAATATTCAATATTACTAATAGCTCTAGACTAGTTAAACTTCACTAATTAAGAGTAAAATCTTAGTTAAACATTGTCTAGAAATGAGTTCAAGTCTTAGAACCCAAAGCCCAAACCGTGAAGTCCAAACTCAAAAGTACCCAAAACTGGTCAGCGAATTACACGGGTCGTGTAATTCACTGGTTCAAACAGCACGGGTCGTGCTCCTTCAGCACGGGTCGTGCTTTACCCAGTTCCAGCTCCGATTTTGGTCATTTTCACTTCATTTTGGTCCATTTCAAAGTCTAATACTACCCCAAACTTCTAGATATCAAAAGGACATTATTTCTATCTCAATTACCCATCATTTGGTCCAAACAAATCACCCAATAACATCTTCATTGAATCAAATCCATGTTCTAATCCCAATTTGCTTCACAAGCTTAGATCAAGGAATGTCCAATTCCAATCAACCAATTGATCAATGATTCATGAGGTTCCTTCTTCCATTGGATTGAAGTCACTAGGAACACTTAAGCTCTTCATAGAACACATTTAAGATGCAAGTTGATCAAATCATTAAGATTTCACCCATTGATGGGTTTTTCCCCAAAAATTAGGGTTTATGAGTATCAACCAACATTCAAATGATTCTCCAAGCATGAAATCATTGCATTGAAAAGAGATAATCATAAGAATTCATATGCTACACCTTTGGGATCATAGAGTTCATCTCCCCCAACTATGAAACCCGAAATTAGACTCAATCTACCCCAATAGTGGGTTTTTCAATATGAAAGGTTGATTTCTTACCTTAGATCTTTAAATGTTTGATGATTCACTACTTGGATCTAGCTGGAAATGTGTTCCTCTTCTAGAAATCTTCTTGAAATCGTCTTCTCCCTCTCCCCTTTCTTCTAAAATCGTGAAATGAAGAAGGAATGGGGTTTCTCCCAACTAAAGCTCCAAGTTTTCCCTTAATTGCAATCAAGTCCCTCCAGCACCACTTACTCTTGCATATTTGCCATAAGGCCCCTCCCCACCACTAATTTAGTTCCAATATTGCATAAAAGTCCCCTTCTAGAACCTCCTATGGTAGATTCCATACTTACCCTTAACTAATTACTCTAAACTAATTATTTCTTCAAAATAAATTAATAAATTTAATTGTTATGATTTAAATATTAGGATTATTAGATTTATTTTTATTTCTATTACTCAATAAATTATTTACCCTAGATAGAGGATGTTACATATATTTACACTATTAATTTAATATGATCGATTAGGTTTGAAATTTGTAAAATATTCAGTGATATATATATATATATATATATATATATATATATATATATATATATATATATATATATATATATATATATATATATATATATATATATATATATATATATATATATATATAATTGAATACATTATAGAGTGTATATATTATCAATTTGGTATGATCTGTTAGTTTGAATTTATAAACTATTAAGCATTATAAGTTATAGTGGGAGTCTACCAAAAAGGCTTATACGGATTACTTTTTACTAAAAATTATTTTGCTGATTATATAAATTTTCAATTGAGAGAAGACAATTTGAAAAAAGAAAAGAAAAAGACCCAATCAC
Source organism: Cichorium intybus (assembly GCA_023525715.1). NCBI lineage: Eukaryota > Viridiplantae > Streptophyta > Magnoliopsida > Asterales > Asteraceae > Cichorium > Cichorium intybus. Next base: position 79,258,520 of record CM042011.1, read on the forward strand.
GACCTAAAGTACATAGAAATCGTTAAGGTTTACGGTAAGAGCATCATGTATCCCATCACATGATCACATGTGATGGGGTGTTACATCATTTCCACATCATCACCGCATCACATCATATAAGACTGAATGATATGCATCCTACGGCAGTGCCAATGTTATGTGGCAAGCTCCCATGTCGTGGAACACCGCCTCGGGCTGTCGTGGACCATGGCAGCGTGGGTAGTTGTGGGTAGTTGTGGATGGAGCGACGACGGGCAACGCTGAGTTTGAATGGGTTTTATGACCATTGGAGCTGTTCTTGTGACCGTTGACGTATATAAAAAAGTTATTTACCTATTCTAATTATATAAATACCAATAACCAAACAAGTTTAACACCATTTTTACTCTCAAATACACCATATTTCACTCTCTAAAAAATGGATGATTTAGAAAATACGCAACAATATTCTTCATCATCATCGGAGGATGACTCATTTTTTCCTACGCTCGTGACTACGATAGCTTGTTTTTTCGGTCGGTGAAGGCAAAACGCAGTTCCCGTTCGAAGGATTAGAAAGGCTATATAAATCGAGATCGAGTGGTTGCACACGACCGTCTGGTACGTGATTACTTTACAGATGATTGTTTGATGAATATGTTATTGAGCTTTACAGAATCAAATATTTGCGCAAGCCGACGAGGAGTGATGTTGAAGAATTATACGTGGCACATCATGCAGCACACGGGTTCCAGTAATGTTCGGCAGCCTTTATTGTACACACTGGGCTTGGGAGAACTGCCCAATGGCATGGCGTGGACAATTTACGCGGGGCGATCATGGAGTGCCAACAATAATACTAGAAGCGGTCGCATCTCATGACTTATGAATTTGACACGCGTTTTTTGATGACGTTGGGTCAAACAACGACATAAGTGTTCTTAATGAGTCGCCTATATTCAATGATATTCTAACCGGTAAGGTGCCTGATTGCCCGTTCGTGGTGAATAAGAATGAATATAAACATGGTTATTATCTTGTCGATAGGATATACTCTGAGTACTCCACATTTGTCAAAGCATACCAACATTCGATCGATGAACAACGAAAAATGTTTAAAACGGCACAAGAAGCGGCAATGAAGGATGTTGAGCATGCTTTTGGTGTTCTACAGAAAAGATTTTATATTGTGAAATATCCAGCACGCGCATGTGATAAGGATAAAATAGCCAACATTATGTACGCGTGTATCATATTACACAATATGATATTAGAAGAAAAATGTCGGGCAATTTGTATGTATAATTTGTACGACGTCGTACATCCGCACTATAACGCCCTAATTTTTAATAACGTTAATTGATTATTAGTTTATTTAAAATTCGTTTTCGCCAAAAAACGATTTAATGAATTTAATCCGATTATTACAACAAATAATAATGATTCTAAGTTCTAGTTTAATTTAAAGAGGTTAAAATGTCATTTGTGGAACTTGGAATGTGAATTTATAGGATAAAGGGTTAAAAGAAATTATGAGGTCAAAGGGGAGGGGCTTAAAGTGTTGTTATGATAAAGTTTGGAAACTAAAGTGCAAATTTTGAAATTCTTTCACGTGTCTTTGATCTGCATTTGTTTGTGCATGTTTGTATTTTATATTGGAAAAAAAAGAAAGGATCCAAGGAGAGAGAAAGAAATATCTCGTCCATCTTCAACCTTGAAATTGTTGACATCACTTACCGTCCTCCGTCACCTTCTTTATCTTCATCTTCAAACAACCCGATAGCTGTGAGGGATCGTGAAGGCATGCGATGGTTAGCGGTAGTCGGAGAGGTACAGACTGCCGATGAGGCGGTGCGAGTGAAGGAGTCACGGAGAAATGAGTGGCTGGGCGATCGGTGGCGGACTTCGCCCATCTATTGCGTGTTGGATCATCGACGCTGGAGAAAGCGGATACGCAAGAGGTAGGTGGTCGGAGTTCAAGCGGGTTTAATCACCGGTGGCATCGGTGGTCGGGTGTGCGTGTCTGTGATGCTTGATCGGAAAACGGAAGAGAGAGATGGGAAAGTGGATCGAGACCTACATCTGGTCTCTTTAGTTCGCGACTTTCAGCAACAAGTAGTGAGATGGATCGAGAGAGGGAAGATCGGTTGTGATGAGTATATACAGAAGGAAGGGTAACGGCAGTAGCAAGCCGCCGGAGGTTAATGCCCGACGACGGATATGAGGGGCGGACGGGATGCAGGGAAAACAGATCAGGAAGATGAGGCACAGTAGCTATGGTCACTGCAATCGCAAAATGAAGAAAATCCGGCGACAGAACCGCCGACTCCGACATTTTCCGGCAACTAGGAGGTCCGGCGGTGGTTGGAGAAGATGAGGAGTATAAGGTGTTCGGTTTTGAGCTTGGTTGGATTTGCGGAGTTGCCGCACGGATTTCTACATTGCCGACTCGAGGTGAGTATTATGTGGATTTTTTGAGTACATAGCAAAATGAGTTTTTATTCAAAAATGTTTTGGAGTCAAAGTGGTTTTATGGTTTTAAAAGTATTTTATGAAAAATATGCTTATAACGTGTACAGAAAGAGAATCAGAAATACCGTGAACTAATAATGTGATTGGCCCATGATGATGAGTTGCTTAGTATCCGGATAAAGACCACGGCCTGCTGCGGTAGGGGTGGCAAAAAGACACTACTGGGATGGTACCTCCCATCGCGAAGTAGTTGTCTTACCTTGGTAGATGAATCTGTTTCATGCTATTGAGGAAGAAGTTATACGGGTGCGTCTCGTATAAAACCTACGGGTGCGCTCGTAGGAATGTACCATCGCAAAATAAGGAATACCTATGGGTGCGCTCATAGGAAATGAAATATTGGAAATTTAAATAATAATGTTATTATTGGAAAATTGTTTTGGGTCTAAACCCATATTGCTCACGAGACAATATGTCTTACGTATGTTTTTTTTAAAAAAATGCTATGTACTCAGGTGATCAGGAGAGGACTTAGAAAAGTCGGGCGTGGGACGATAGTTTTCGTTATGTAAAGTATGTAACAAAATGTTTAAATTGTGGTAATGATGCGGATTAGTAATACCCCATATTTATAATTAAATGTTTTGTATTATAAAGTCTTTGTAAAAAAAAAAGCAAAGATTGTTTGAAATTGGGGTGTTACAATTTGGTATCAGAGCCATAGTTTAAGCGAACTAGGTGTCAATACTTGAACCTAGACTTAAACTGTGTAGGAGTTAAGTAAGGTACATACTTAAATATGAGGTCGTAAGTAAGTAAAAGTGGGGGTAAACCTGAAACAGTGAAACATGAGTCCGGGTGGTAAAGTTGGAAGCAAATATATATATAGGTGGTTATAATAATATGGGCTCGTACTATCATAATCACAGGATATATATTTGAGTTTGGTGGAACCACCCAGGAATCATGTGAATCTGCAAGGGATGAGTGTTGGAGGTTTGAGGGGTACAGGTTCGGTATATCTATGTAATAAAATCAAGTAAGACTGAAAATGTTAAAGTATAATTGAAAAGTATTAAAGATGAAATAACAAGTATGGGATATGTAGTGGGGAAAACCCTATACCCTATATGAATCATTATAAAGTATATGTAATGGAATTTAAAAAAAAAAGAAAATAATAAAAGAAATATGACAAGAATGGATAAATTCGTTGAGAATTTTGATTGGGGGAAAATGTATAACAGAAAAATTCCGTTGTCTAACGGAAACAAATTATGACTATGGAGTTTCATAAAAGTAGTGTCACAACAGTGACCAAAGAAAGAAAGATTGGGGAAAAGAATATGAATATATATATATATATATATATATATATATATATATATATATATATATATATATATATATATATATATATATATATATATATATATGAACAAAACTCCTAAATAAAATAATGAAAACATTTAATTTGGAAAGATAAAAAAAATGTTAAAGGCTATGAGTATATCGCATTATCATAAAGTGATTAAAAAGAAAAATGAATTGGGAAATGGAGATTTAATGCCTAATCAAGTGTTAGGCGAGAAATTAAAGATAAGACAATCGATGAGGATAATGAGAGGAATATAAAGAAAGTTATTAAAGAAACTGGGGATGAAAAAAAAATGGTCATTGAAATCAGATTTAGTGGTCATATAAAATCAATATAAGAAGAGATGTAAATGATAAAAAGGTAATCGAAAGAATGTAAAAATGATTACTAAATACTATAATCAATATGAAGTAAGGAATAAGAGAGAATGCCTAAGTAAGTACTAGGCAACGAATCAAATATGAGATAAAGAATAAAAAATAAGAATTATAATAAACAGATAGGAAGTTACTACTTCCGAATGTGAATGAATCTAACGGGTAAAGGTGCCCAATGATTGCGAGAGATGGTCGGTACATGACTAGTAATTATGAAATGTAAAAGAATGTGTATATATGTGTTTATATGTGCTTATAAATATAAAAGAATGGGTAAGTTTTGGGACTTACATCATGTATAAAAGTATAAAGGTAGTTATAAAATGGGTATTCTAATTAGAATACTATAAAGTGTGAAGCAAAAGAATGAGATAATGCATTTGGCGTATCGCCTCGAAATACGAAAGAATGATAGATAATGAGAAACTAAATGGCAGTTGTGTATCACCTAAAGATACATAAGAAGTAAGTCTTATATGAAATATGAAATATATAATGTTGTAAAGAAATGTATAGTGTATATCGCCTTAAGATACGTAGAAGTAAATAGTGTAAAGAAATGAAGTTTAAATGAAAGAGTAATATAATGTGTTGGGCATATAGCCTTATGACACATAAAGAAAAAAATGGTAAAAGATACAATGAAAGAAATTTTGGGTTTCAAGCTTAGAAAGTTTATAAGTAAAATTTATGAGACGTAAAGATTGAATGTCTATGAAAAAAATGGTGGTAATCTATATGAGTATGAAAGTAGTGTATGCTTAATAAGTATGATGAGATAAAACAAGTAATTGTTGAGTCAGAAATGCAAGTCTTTATTGAAGCGTTATTATGATGCAGTTGGGGTAATAAGAAAGGCAAAAGTTATTTTTGGTATTAGCCATAACAAGTAAAGAGTAATGAATGGTAAAAGTTGACCAAAGAAAGTGGAGACCACATCTATGTCAGCGGATCAGGTCGGGGTTTTGACCTGGGAGGATTTTGTGACGTGGTTCCAGAGGTAGTATGTGCCTCAAGTTTTGGAGCGGACGATAGAGAGCTTGTCTGGGATGACACGGAAATTCATAGAGATGATGTAAGTGATGGAGCGGTCATGTGCTGCAAGAGCGGTTAGGGTAGGGACAGAGAGGGCATGTAGTTGAGCTTTACAGCTCATGATCAAGGAGATGTCGGGGACGGTTAAAGTGGCTAGCGGAAGATGAGCAGTATACGAGGGTTGATGTAAATGTCTTTTCATCGTCAAAATACGCGTGATGAGATGGTGTTTGGCTTCGATGTGAGTTGCTGGGTTGGTAAGCTAGGTTTACTTTTCATTCTTCAAAGAAGTTGAAGAAGTGGGAGGTGGTAGTAAAGTGTGCTTACTAAAGAGATGTCGAGGCTTCGAGGCAAGTGTTATGTTCAATCAAAGTGGGGGAGTCGGTCAAGTCGACGAGTGCGACTACGAGAAATGAAATTAAGCTTTTGGCGCAACTGAAATTGCTAGAATGAAGATACGCAATGTGATTGAAAATAAAAGAGCAAGGAGCATTGTTGCAGGAGTATGTGGCTATTATTGTTGAAGTGATCAAGTCAGCTAGGAGGTGCAAGTTCAAGCTTGACACCGAGGCTCGGAGGAGGAAGGCGACGCAGCTCGCGATGCCAATATCAATGTCGGATGGGAAGCTGAGGACTTCTGACTCGCGCTTGAGTCACAAGGATAGAGAATACCAGACAAGAGAGGATGCGGGTGAGGGAACGAGAATATGTTGAAGTTATGGTTGAACTGTGCACTATCGTCGTGACTGTAAGTCACCGATGAGAAATTGTTACCAGTTTGGTAGGACGGATCATGTTTAAGTTGATTACTAGGACGGATCATGTTTAAGTTGATTACTGAGCTGGAAGACTATAGGAAGGGAGAATGCCAAAATGCCATTGTTGTGGCTCTTTTTCTCGCAATTGATGGGCGCATAAGTCAGGCAGGGACTGGAGGACGTGAGGGTGAGTTTTCCAACTCATGACCGAGTAGGTGCAAACGGTGCCTGAGATGATGGCGAGTATTTTTTTTTCGAGTCAACTCTGTACTTGCCTCAGTGTTATGTCTATATGTGTATAATATACAGAAGTGAAGTGGTGGCGTATAACAGGACTGATGTGAAATCCCGGTTATACCTATCGATTCAGTGTTTCCTATGTGAGACTGGAGAAGAGTCTCAGGGCTGGTGAAAAGCCCATACTTATACGATAATGGTGAGTCTCTGAACCGGTGAGAAGCTCATACTTATATGAGACTGGTGAAAAGCCTCTACTCATACTTGTGTTACGACATAGGGGTTAGATGGGATGCTTACCCCAAAGGTTGAGTTCGTCTTCGTTGGCTGTTGCCAACTATAGCATCGTTAAGCTGTTTCATGAGTTAACATATGTAAGAAGGCGTGGGAACCCTACCTTCCTGGGAAAGGATGAAATTGAAAATATTGTAGATATGGATGATACTACATATCTGTATATATATATAGCATCTTGCAGCTGGAACTGAAAGGACACACGGAACTGAAGGGACACCTCACGTTTTAGTACCAAAATTCAAATAAACTACAGTAGCTGCGACTCTTCACTACCCTGAGTGTCGTTTTATTTTCAAAATTTGCTGCTTTACTCCGGTGATAACAGGATATCGAAGAGATTCTTTGGAATAAAGGTGTTTATAGTGGTGCCGTTTATTGTTTACTTCAACATACATGTTAGTGTACGCTGTTGATTATCAGTGATGTGATATCATATAGAACAAGTAAAGTTGTTACCTAATGTCTTGGTGTTGAATTTCGGGGACGAAATTCTTATAAGTGGGGAAGACTTATAACGCCCTAATTTTTAATAACGTTAATTGATTATTAGTTTATTTAAAATTCGTTTTCGCCAAAAAACGATTTAAGGAATTTAATCCGATTATTACAACAAATAATAATGATTCTAAGTTCTAGTTTAATTTAAAGAGGTTAAAATGTCATTTGTGGAACTTGGAATGTGAATTTATAGGATAAAGGGTTAAAAGAAATTATGAGGTCAAAGGGGAGGGGCTTAAAGTGTTGTTATGATAAAGTTTGGAAACTAAAGTGAAAATTTTGAAATTCTTTCACGTGTCTTTGATCTGCATTTGTTTGTGCATGTTTGTATTTTATATTGGAAAAAAAAAAGAAAGGATCCAAGGAGAGAGAAAGAAATATCTCGTCCATCTTCAACCTTGAAATTGTTGACATCACTTACCGTCCTCCGTCACCTTCTTTATCTTCATCTTCAAACAACCCGATAGCTGTGAGGGATCGTGAAGGCATGCGATGGTTAGCGGTAGTCGGAGAGGTACAGACTGCCGATGAGGCGGTGCGAGTGAAGGAGTCACGGAGAAATGAGTGGCTGGGCGATCGGTGGCGGACTTCGCCCATCTATTGCGTGTTGGATCATCGCCGCTGGAGAAAGCGGATACGCAAGAGGTAGGTGGTCGGAGTTCAAGCGGGTTTAATCACCGGTGGCATCGGTGGTCGGGTGTGCGTGTCTGTGATGCTTGATCGGAAAACGGAAGAGAGAGATGGGAGATGGATCGAGAGAGGGAAGATCGGTTGTGATGAGTATATACAGAGGGAAGGGTAACGGCAGTAGCAAGCCGCCGGAGGTTAATGCCCGACGACGGATATGAGGGGCGGACGGGATGCAGGGAAAACAGATCAGGGAGATGAGGCACAGTAGCTATGGTCACTGCAATCGCAAAATGAAGAAAATCCGGCGACAGAACCGCCGACTCCGACATTTTCCGGCAACTAGGAGGTCCGGCGGTGGCTGGAGAAGATGAGGAGTATAAGGTGTTCGGTTTTGAGCTTGGTTGGATTTGCGGAGTTGCCGCACGGATTTCTACATTGCCGACTCGAGGTGAGTATTATGTGGATTTTTTGAGTACATAGCAAAATGAGTTTTTATTCAAAAATGTTTTGGAGTCAAAGTGGTTTTATGGTTTTAAAAGTATTTTATGAAAAATATGCTTATAACGTGTACAGAAAGAGAATCAGAAATACCGTGAACTAATAATGTGATTGGCCCATGATGATGAGTTGCTTAGTATCCGGATAAAGACCACGGCCTGCTGCGGTAGGGGTGGCAAAAAGACACTACTGGGATGGTACCTCCCGTCGCGAAGTAGTTGTCTTACCTTGGTAGATGAATCTGTTTCATGCTATTGAGGAAGAAGTTATACGGGTGCGTCTCGTATAAAACCTACGGGTGCGCTCGTAGGAATGTACCATCGCAAAATAAGGAATACCTATGGGTGCGCTCATAGGAAATGAAATATTGGAAATTTAAATAATAATGTTATTATTGGAAAATTGTTTTGGGTCTAAACCCATATTGCTCACGAGACAATATGTCTTACGTATGTTTTTTTTAAAAAAATGCTATGTACTCAGGTGATCAGGAGAGGACTTAGAAGAGTCGGGCGTGGGACGATAGTTTTCGTTATGTAAAATATGTAACAAAATGTTTAAATTGTGGTAATGATGCGGATTAGTACCCCATATTTATAATTAAATGTTTTGTATTATAAAGTCTTTGTAAAAAAAAAAAGCAAAGATTGTTTGAAATTGGGGTGTTACACACACGAACAATTTGTACCCGGTAGTTCCCAATACTTTGCAAGAGTTATGGAAATATATAGCGCAGAAACGCAGGACAATCATCGCCACGATTTGACAGAATATATATACGAAAATCGGAACGATAACGATGACGAGGAGTAACCTTTTAGTTGTTAATTTCATAACTTTTACGTTTAGTAATGTAATTTTTAATTTTCAAGTCTATGTAATTTTTAATTTTAGGTATGTAATTTTTAAATTTTTAATTTATGTAATTTTTATTTTTAATGAATTTTAAAAAAATTAATGTAATTTGAATTTTATACACTTTTCTATTTAAAAATAATCAAAAACTAATAAATTAGGTGATGTGGAATGGTGGTGATTTCATTGGTGGTGTGGTAAGAAGATGCAGATGATGTGACGGTGATGTGACGTACATTTTTGGTGTCGTGAGAGTGGAGCATATCACATAGCCTAAGGCTATCCTAAGGCTATGAGGTATGCTTCCTTTTCATCCACACCAAACGTGTCGCCACCTCACTGCCACTATCGCGATCCAATCACCGCTCGCTATATGAAATAACTGTTTTAACGGTGATATAGCGGTGTTTTTATATTATATATGATTAATATTTATACTCTTATATTTATCTGTAACACTTGAATTTTTGTTAATTAAATGATATTTTATAAAAAGAATCATATCCCATAATAAACAATATACACAAAACAATGACATCAACACACATTCATAATCAACAACTCATTCTTTTTCAAAAATTCCAAAAAATAGTACTTAGGTCAAAATAGCGGTTGTAGCGCCGCTATAACGGTATAAAATAACTGAAAATCATGCAAATAGCAGCCTTTCTCGGCGCCAATAACATCACCACTAAAACCCAAGCATTTAGCGTTGCTATAGCACCGCTATAGCGCACTATTAACTGCATAGCTGTCACATCATCCCTACTTCCCTACTACACCACCAAGAAAATACTCACCACTCCACATCATATTTTCCCTTTTGTTTTTTAATTTTCTATGTAATAATATATTATTAATGAGAGAGAGAATTAGAGAGATAAAAAGAGCGAAAGAAAAAAAGAACAAAAAAAAGGGTGTTGCTCATCATGGTTAGGAAGACACTCACCCACGCCTATGTGGTTCACACCACAAGGGGGTGGTGTTCCACTCCATGTCATCCTGCCAACTGATACCCATACCCATGGTGTGGGTTGCATACCATGAGCCTAAGCATTTATATACCTATCACACCACATCACCATTTCTAATTAAAAAAATAAATAATAAAATAAAAACACTAATTTTGCATTAAAAAAAATATTACATTAATTTAAATTAAAAAAAGAACGAAAAATAAAAAAAATAAAACTAACATCCAAAAAAAAAATACCGAACATTAAAAATTTAAACTAATTCCTATTCCTATATATTGCTCGAACACTTTCTTGCATCGCAAGAAAAATGTCCAGATCTTCGCCCTCGTATTCGTCGAGTTCCATTTTCAAACCTCCAAATCGACATTCCTTTGTAAGTAACGTTGCGTTTCTACGGTTTCTTGTTCAACCTGAGACAATATCCTGACCTTCTCCGATTGTAGCTGTATATATTGATCAAAATTTTCTCCAAAATGATCCATGACGCTAGACTCCGAATTTTTTGATCTCGAACCGGAAGTCGCTTTCTTCGCTTTATCTCGTCCGATCGGTCGACGTCGAGGTTGTTCATCTTCAAGGTCCACCGGCTCATTGTTGATGTCGATGTGTGTATGTCCGTCCGATTGTTGTGATTGCGTTTCTTGATGGACCATTCTCGAACGCTTCGAATCGGAAGAATGAGATTCCTCGGTAAATAGCCATTTTCGACACTCATTCGACTCCAACCAAGGCTTGACATACGAAAACGCTTTGCAGGTAGGTGTAGTTTTTTCGTATTGTTCCACAGTCACATTTAAGATGTTAAAGTCAATCGCTCCACTTTTGTGCAAGTTAGTGAGGTTGTTGTATATTACGTTGAATTGAGTAATTTTCAACCTCATTTCGTGTCATTTCAAAGTAATTTGGTCGATATTCCGACATTCTTTTCCCATTAAATCATAGAAGACAACTTGAACTTTTGCCCAAAATGTTTATCCTGTTTGAGAATCTCCGACGGTCGAGTCTACGGAAGCCGGATTCCACGACTTTGCTAAATTTAATTCTTCATCCAGGCCATCTTTCCTTCGCTTTGCAGTTATTTGCCTTCTTCTTCGACAGTCGTCGTCACTCTAGTGGTTGTGTTTCCTCAACCATTTCGGGAGACATCGATGTGCTTCGTGGTTGTGAAGGTTGTGGTTGTAAAGCTTGGAAAGGTTGTTCGAATACGAAAGCGGATTGGAATGGTTGTTCATATGGACTGAAAGGTGAGAATGGTTGTTGGAAAGTGTTTGTTGTAGGATAGGGGAGCCGGTTTGCAGTAAGTTTAGGAAGCCACCTTGTGGTGATTCAACATACGAGAATTGACGAGGCGTTGTGTTTAATCCGAATGGATCAAAATCGTGATTCCGGTTTGATGGCGGGGTGTTTTTATTTTGATCCATAATAATATGTTTGTATGTATATGTAAATGGAATAGTAAGATAGTGTGTTGAATGAGGTAAATTATGTTGGTATTTATAGGTTAAATTTTGTTTTACATTAAAAGGTAATTTTTTAAATTGTAGCCGTCTAACGGCTAGTGATTTGCTATTGACCGTTATTGCTCGTGAAAGGAACCACGGAGGACCACGAAAATGCCCATCACGATGCACACGGGGCGGTGTGCACGACCGTTGTGACAATTGTAAATTTTGGTCAACAAAAGTCAACTGTAGTCAAACGAAGTGTACGTTAATCCATATGTTGAAAAGAAATTTTCCAGACTTTTGCGATGCATTATTAAATATTATAATACTACGTACGCTGATTCTAATCAATTATCGAGTAAACGCTGAAAATACGTATAATAAACTATTGTAGCGTAAAAATTCGATAATCATACAATTATTATTTTGAGAATAATAATATTCATAAAACAATGTATTCGTGAATACAAACCTGTGGATATATAGAATGTCGGGAACGGAGTTCGTATGTGAAAGTTATAACAATTAAACCGCTGTGAACGGATAAATGTACACAGTGTTTGGACTCAAAATACAAAACGTGGTGCCTTAAACATCAAAGATGGAATAACAAATCATATATTATGAAGCGTAATCACGTCTAGTATTTAATTTCAAAGCCAAACATAATTTTCGGTAAAATGCTGAAAATCGCGTAATCGGAAGAATACTGCGCTTAAACGTGTATTTCATCTCCTAACGAGTTATAATTCAATCTAAATAAATGTTTAGCAATGTTTCTATATGTAATATTTATTTAGAACTTCGTTTTGTCAAAAACTCATAAAATTTCACTAAAACGTCTTACGATTTTATAAAAATCACTTATTTATATAAGTAGATTGCCATTTTTATAAAAATTAACCCACCCTACGCCCCCATCTGCTGAAGCATGCTTCCCCATGGTGAAATTACAAGTCTCAAGGTCTTACATTTGATTAGAAAGCCTAAGAGCTAAATTCAAACTCTAAAACCTAATTAAATTTAAAAACTAACTAAAACCTAATAACTAATCTTTGCATCTCATTTGAACTATCACCAACTCTTTTCTCCCAACTCTCTCTCTCACTCTTGGCTCAACTCTCTCCACCTACCACCACCTCTCAAACCCGCTACCACCACAAACCACCACCTTCCACCATTTCAAGTGTAAATCACATCATTTTTGGTAAGTTAGTTCCTTTAAAGATTTTAAACATTATTACACAACTTTTACTCCTTTTACACACACTAACATCTATGTAAAACCTTCGGGTAATAGCTTTGTCCAAGGGTTCTTCGAGCTATGAAGCCTAGATCTTGCTTCCTACCGTAAATCCCACAAGATCGACCTTATTTTTAAGTAAAGCACGCATCAATGGTGAGTTCATACCCCTCATTTTCATCTTTTCCAAACTTTTGGGGGGAGAATACAAGTTTATATGCTATATACAAGTTTATATGCTATAAATAACGATTTACACAAGTTTATAAACTAGTTTTTGTGTAAAAACGTTTTTGACTTGAAATATGGTTAGATCTAGGTATTGTGAACGTTATGATGTGTTATGTTTGTTTAAAAGTTACAAAACTATAAACATATTGTGTAAAAATTCTAGATCTTTAATATAAGCGTCACAAAAACGAAAACTAGTAAAAACTACGTTTTGTGACTGGAAATACGATTTTTCTAGCAAAAATGATTATAACCAAGTTATTACAAAATTTTTGTGGGAAATATCTTAAAAGATGTTGTTTTATAATCATCTAAATAAGTTATTTCGTTTATGTCGTAAAAATATGTTTATTTCGACGGAATACTAAAAATAGACTATTATAGGAATAGTCAATGGACACAAGGATTACTATGACATTTTGAACAAGACAAAATAATTATATAAAAATATATAATTATTATACATTACTATTTTATCATGGGAAAAATGATAATGGACAACACAAGGGTTTTTCATATATAAATTTTACGTAAATAAGTTGATATACATACATTTTTGTGAGACGGGTCTTCACTAGTACTTACATAAGTACATACTATAAGTCCTGAATTTATAACCAGAGTCTCGGTAAGAGAGCGTGATATTTTGTGTATAGATCTATACGGGATTGACAACCCCACACCTGCTAGCTACAGCTAGACCGACGGGTCTGAGGTGACAAATGTCTAACATTCCGACGCCTAAAGAACGTCGCAACAGGCCTACAAGGTCACAATATGGTTATAGGGCGTCTCACGTGGAAAACAATCAACTTTATAAATTGTTTACGTGGAAATATACATATTCAATGGCTTTATACTACAAACTACGCTATACATTTTAGTCTGTGAGTTTTTAAGACTTGGATACATTTATAAGAAAATATTGGATTTTTTACAATACTACCTTTCACAAGGAAAGGGATTCCTCATACAAGTTTTATGAAATAAAAACTACATCTTAATAAGTTACAAATATAAGTATGGTTTTACTTATACATACTGGTTTTATGGAAATTAAAACTACGTTTTATCAAGATATAAATATAAGTACGATTTACTTATACATACGAGTTTTATGGAATTAAAACTACAAGTTCGTAAGATACAAATAAAAGTACGATTTTGCTTACACAAAGGTTTTATGATATTAAATCTACAATTAGTCTATGAGTAAACATGTATTTACATGGTTTCATACAAGAATAAAACTACGTAATACCATTTTCAAGTATAGAAATACTTATACATTTTCGGTCTTTAGGTTTTAAGACTACGACTTATTTATAAGAATATATTGGATTTTCTGGTTTCAAACACTATCTTTTTACAAGGAAAAAGGATTATGGATTTTTTCATACACAAATCTTATGAACTCACCAACGTAATGTTGACACTCTTTCAAACTACTTGTATTCTCAAGTAACAATTAGTCCGGTCCGACTAACCTTTTGGGATGGGACGTGAAGACGTCTCTTTTACTTATTTCGTTATCATATTGTAATTGGGTTGAAACAATATCGTTTGAACAATGTAACTTTTCAAATTATAATGTATGATGGTTGTTTATCTACTTATGTTTCAATGTATGCAATGGTTGTGATACTATGTCCCGTTCCGCCCTCAGACGATTCCGCCATCGTGGTTTGGGGGTGTGACAACCGTGATGGGGTGCCACATTTGCATCACAGAGCCTTCATGATAGGTGTACCAGTCCACCTAATTATATGCAGACGAAGTATATTATAGTCAAAATATCACATGTAATAAGTAATAAATATCCATGTTGGTGGCTAAGCACCGTATATTTGCGGAATCATTCCAACATTAAACGTTGGCATGATACATAAAGCAACCTAACACGACGAAGATCCAAGGAAAGGTCTTTGTTATATTTGCGGAATCATTCACAATTTATGCTAGACATCTTTGCAATACATGGTGATCGAGTGATCTCATATGTAAAAGCTATGCTAAATTTCATTCCTTTAGGTATAAATTTTGAATCATACTAGCTTCTTAGAGGAGCATTTGATGCAAAATTTATAGTTTGGGGTCCTTAAATATTTTGAATGGCGCATTCATTTATTAGCTTAACATGAATTACTCAGAGATTGGATTGTTATGTTTCAAAATCTTTTGAATAACGTATTCATTTATTAGCTTTGTGTTTGTGGGTCTGGTTCTCTAGGATTGTAATATTTGGTCCTTACCCTAAAGAATCTTTCTATTGAAAAAGTTCTCAAATTTTGGATAAAATCTAGGTACCCAAGTGTTTTTCTTATATGATTTAGAACTAGATCATACTTGTATTTTCAACAATCCCAATAGGTACTAGTGATAAACATCATCTAGCTCACTAGTGAGTTGAAGTCATCACCAATTATATTCTTGGCTTAATGTGGAATTTGATTATTGATTACTTCTAATACACCAATATGAAATATGATCCATATTTGATTAATTTCTCAAAGGATTTGATTATTTATGAATACTTGATTAGCTAAACAATATTTGAATTTCTTTTATTTTGATATTTGATATTTGATATTTGATATTTGATATTTTCATAATCAGCTAACTTAAAAAAATTGTTGTGAAAAATTTGTAAATAAACAAAAAGTAGTCAAGTGTCATTTCTTTTTTATTATCAGATAAATTAACAAATATTTTAACTAGATATAGAGTAGACAGATCCCAATTAGCTACTACATTATTCCTAGCTGCTTTCTCTATATCTTTATCAAAAGAAATCTTACATATATCTTGCTACCATCCATTATCAGTACCATGCACAGTTCCTCGTAGCATCCTCTTTCTCATCACCAAATAATACCACAATCCATTCCTTTTCCTTTGCCACACATACCTTTCCTTCCTAAAAAATTCTCATGGTCTCTAGTAGCTTGTTGTATTTCTTATCTAGGTAGACTTTCACTTTATAATTGGAAGCAATATGAACCACTTTGTATAACTTGAAGCACTTTTTAGTTGCTGGGTTTAACTTATAATGACTTTTCCTCTATTAGCAATACAACCCTTTTTATCAAACAATATCCCCTTGTTCCTCCCCATTCTCAGCTCTATATACCTTTCTAGAAAATAAAGCAATCTTAGTATGAATACATTCATACTATTTATATTTTAATCTCTCAAGAAATCATCATGTATAGTATCATTAAAGTCTGGTTCAGTAACGATACACTTATCTAATGCTTAACACTTGAGACAAGAGTTATAGATGATGTATTCTAGTTCTTCATTTTTTCAATCCAAGCTTATTTATCTAATTTAGTAGAGTGTTGAAATGAGTATGCATATTGGTCAGAGTTTCATTATAACTTGCTATGAGAAACTCATACTATCTAGTGAATATAATATTCTTTTCTCTTACTTCTCTTGGACCTTTACAAGTTGTGATCGGAACAAGCAACACTCCCTTGATAGATTCACACCCCTAAATATCATGATACATATCATAAGAAAATAAATTAGTTGTAGTTGATATGTTATGGAATTTAAGACTCTGTAACTACTTATCTTCCTTTACGTATTAATGAAAAGTTTTTGGATAAGAGTGGAAAGGAGTGAAAACATATAAAAAATCAAGATCCATAGCATGAGTGGCTACATTGATGGTGAAAGTAAGGACATATGGTTCTTCGGTCATGATAATGAGCATGTAATATAAGTGATAAACTAGTTTTCTTTAAGGAAAATGACTTATAAGGGTAATTATGTTTCAAAAAAGTTCAAAAAACACCATCCAAGTTTGGTTTGTTCAAAAAACACAATCCAAGTAAAGCCTTTGTACAAAAAAACACCATCCAAGTAAAAAAACACCAACGAACTACATGTTTTGTTTAAATTTTACCCGATGGTAACCGACTCTTGCAGGTTAAACTGTTCATCTGTTATTATGCAATGTCACTAAATATTAGGCCAAGTCATCCTTTAACCTGCAAGAGCCGGCTACCATCGGGTAAAATTTGAACAAAACATGTAGTTCGTTGGTTTTTTTTGTACAAAAGCCTTACTTGGATGGTGCTTTTTGTATAAAGGTCTTACTTGGATGATGTTTTTTGAACAGACCAAACTTGGATGGTGTTTTTTGAACAGTTTTGAAACATAATTACCCTTATAAGTCATTTTCTCTTTTCTTTACCACATTGAATAACGGGCAACATCAAATTGAGGAAACTTTGAGCATGATAAAGTCATTTTTGCAAGAAAAAGAAAGTAAATCTTGAAAGGATTTGAAAGATAGAAAGAAAGATTAAATCAAAGAGAAAACCAAGGAAAACTTGTAAAAGGTGAGTTTGAATACATATACAATATTTTTTAGATTTCTTTTTTCAGAACATAAGGACCAAGGAAAACAAAAGATATCAACATAACTATTATGGGTTTTTACAGTTGATATAAAATGAAGGATAACATGTATATAATATGTGGAAGGTAAATACTCTTTATGTTAATCAGTAGACTACCAAGATGGTTAAACTAATCCGATCTAAGAAAAAAAATCCTCACCCAGAAGAAAATGTTTTAATTCTCTATTTGAATGAACATACAATTTGCAACAACTTTATGAAGATCTATGCATGAACAAATATGCTTTTATGGGTATTTACATCCACAAAGTGATGATAAATGTTAGTAATGATATTATGTAAACCATATCTTATCGGTGAAAAGTGCTTTTACATTTAATAAAAAAACAGTTGCCTTATTTTCTAGGAACAATACATCTAACAGTGCAAATATTAATCTCTTTTGAAGTCCGTATTGTTTATCATATGATTTTTTTTCCATAGTAGATCTGATAGTTGCGATATTACTGATCATTTTACTTGGTGTGAGGTTTTCTAGTAATGGCTATTATGATGTTTGATCGAAAAATTAGTGTCTCAAATATGAAGTGGATTGTTTATTCGTTCATGACGTTCCATTCCAAATGGCACATTCATCGTTTGTGCGCCATCTATTGATCATACACTAGTGAGGGAAGCCAATTGATTATGAGTTATTACATATCAAATGTAGCCTATTTATTGCAAAAATAACAAGATCTGATCACATAGTTGTTTAGATGGACTTGATCAAAGAGTGTTTCATGCATACGATGTAGGGTGAGAAATATACATCTTCAAATATTTCTATACTTTGATATCAATGTGGAGATTTAATGTAATAAGAGGTCTCCTTAGGAAGTTTGCCAAAGCATCATAATGTGTGTCATGATGAATTCAAGTGAATAACTATGATGATGTCGGGTCTAGATTATTCATCATAATAATATCGAATGACAATACATTAGATCTTTAAAATATTTTAAGTGGTGTATATTTTATAAAAATGGGAGATTTAGATAAAATCATAAAAAAATATTTTTGATTTCAAAATGAAATCTTTAAGCGAAAAAGTTGGTCTTTACAAATTTTTATGAATATTGAAAGATGATAATTTTACACCAGTGTTGTTAGACACCCCATCTTAATTTACAAACTTAGAGTTTTTAATAAAAAATATAAGGTTTATAAAAATCCAGTTTTGGTATTTGAGGTATTTATGTGTATTATATATTTATATACTAAACCTTGAAAAGTGAGAAAATAAAAAACTATGAGAAAATACTTTTTCGAAAAAGCCAAGTTTCACAACTGTAGACTGCATAATACAGTCTACTGAAATTGAAAATGCCAATTGATCGATAAAGACATTCTTATTGTTGATGACACCCCTACTACTTGGAATAACCTTGTTTGTATGAAGGTTAATGTCTTGGCTTGGCATATAAAATTGAACAGACTTTCAGTAAAAGATAATCTTGACAAGCGTGGGATCAAATTAGATAATACTTTGTGCAATATTGTGATGTTGTCGTTGAAACTTTGGACCACACATTTTTGCTTGTCAGGTTGCCACTGATATATGGTCTAGCTCGTTGGTGCGAGGTTGCCATGCCGAGACTTGATAACTTCAACGATTTTCAAGCTTGGGTTAATCAATTAAAACTTACTCTTTCACAAAAGAAGTGTTTTCATGCTATCATTCTCACGGCGTGTTTGGTAATTTAGTAGTTTCAAATGACACAATATTTGGAACGATGAAACCGTGAGCATACTATTTTTGATTTTATAGTAACCCATTTTTTCTTTTGGATTATAATAGGAGGGAGTACCAAGCTTCAAATTAATGCAGTATGTTGGCTTCAAAACTCAATTGATAGTGTAACCTCTATGTAATCTCGTTTTGCCTAGCACCTTGTTGTTTTATATATAATCTGCTGTTCCAAAAAACGAAATACAGAAAGACCAGTAAAATTATTATTTTATATATTTGTTAATAAAACACTAGATTATCAAGGTTTTATTCATAAATGTACATATACAAAAAGAAACTAATATATACACATACACAATAGTTTTTATTCATACATAAAAATTATACTTTAAAAAAATTATACAATATGCAAAAGAAATACGATAAAAATTATTCTGTACAAATCGCTTCCCTATTAAATAACTTGTATGCAAGCATAACTAAAGATAAATAAAAATCATGAGCAAGTGAAACCCAGCCTAGCTGGGTGGATGCATCCGGGTTATATACTCATGTGGTGGAAGGTCTGGAGTTCGACTCCAACTAACCCCATGTGGGGGATTTTCCTTGGTCGGCGAAAAACAGGTGGAGGGGAAAGGCTTTGCGCCATAGGTAATTGCCAACCGCCCTGGATTGCAAGGCTAAGTACCCTCAAGGTGTTAAAATTGCCGGTTCAAAAAAAAATAAAAATCATGAGTATATCAATATTTGTAAAATAAAAAATTCATATAATATGTGTAAGTAATCATATCTATAATTTGGACATTAAAGACAAGTAACAACCGTTATGTATATATTTACAATATAGACCCTTTAATGTATTTATATTAACATCGAAGAACATATATTGATTGCAAGGACAATAAGGCCCCCTAAACTAGTGGAAACAAATAATTAGTGCACTAGCACGCATTTGTGGTATGCACATGATCATCATAAATCTATATTTTGTTCTCTAGCATTTAATCATTCTAAGCCAAAGAAACCTAGGACCAAGTACAAATATTCATATATAATAAATATATTAATCAATATTCATAAAATAAAAAATCAAACAAACCTTAGCCAACGTTATTAGTATTTAACTATAATTCTATAATATTAATGATTGTTTATGAAATTTTGATTTGAAAACTTATAAACAGATCAATGTAATTACTTCTCTAAATAGAAGTTGTAATATGTCGTACATAGAACAATGATATGTACAAAATAATTTTTATCCATATACAATAACGACGTATTCCTTTTGTATATTATATAACTTTTTTAAAACATAAATAACCCTTATCTAAAATTGACAACATCCAATTAAATTATTAGATTAAGAAAGGGTTGCAATAAGTGTTTTTCACATGAAGACTAATTAATGAGAGTCATGATAGTTATTGATGATTTATTTGTTTTACAAGGGCTAGAATTGTAAAATATTAGAACGTAGAGAGGTGAGGTAGTTGTAACTGGGGCCAAGTGGCGTGTTGATGCAGACAAAGGCAAATTAACTACTGTCAACCAAGCGAGTACGTAGCTGACAGTCTTTTACGAAACTTGTGTATGTGTTTTTTTTTTTTGTAAACAGTTGCTTTTATTACGTGGATCCTACGCCAACGAGTGAATGATAGATCCTGATATAGACATTTATTTTTGGGAAATTATGGACAATAATAATAAGTATTTTATAATTGCTAACTGAGAAAGTTAATAATGTCTATTTTTAGTCATTGAATTATTTTTTGAGAGGTTCTATATCCTCCTAATAAATTTTCCTAACTTTCTTCCTAATCATTAGATCATTACAAGTATCAAAAACAAGGGATGAGATTAAGAGAGAGGATTAGTAGAGTCCACATATCCTTATATAGATGGTTAGGAAGATGAATTAGGAGAATTTATTAGGAATCAATAGAATTTTTCTTATTTTTTTCATATGATTCATTAATAAATACCATTCAAACTATTAAAAGCTATGACTACGGCCGGATATGTGGGGTTTCTTGGTTTACCTTGTTTGTGGAAAAGAAACGATTAAATGTTAATTATGTGAATGGAATGAATGACATGACAGAGTAATGTACTATGTTTTATATACGATTTTTTATTAAAAAATTTTAGTTGTTTAAATTTTGTAACTTTTTTTACATATATACTTTAGTTCTTTCATGTTTTACATATTTATTCAAAAGTTAAAAAAAATGCAAATGGAAATGTGAAAAAAACTATAAAAAAGTTATGGAAAATTGAAAAAAAAAAGTAAAAATATTATGTAAAAAGAAGTACCTAAATAAGCACGTTAAATCTGAAAAAAGTAAGTAGAAACGTACAAAAACGTTGGAAAAAAGTTCTAAACACTAGAAAATAAAATACAATAAGTTGTAAAAGCATTTGTAAAAGAAGTTTGAAAACCGAATACAAACATTATAATCAAAGTCCAGGAGCACAAACTCCTCTTTGGATATCACAAATGGTTCTTTCTTGCTTTTGAGCTTTTGGGATGGTGGTGGTAATGTTGCTTTCGATGACTTAGGCTGATTAGTACCAAAGTCTTATATATTATTTGTTTTATGACATGTAACTCACGAGACGAATGACACATATATTAGAAGATGAATTTTTGGGGACTTAGATGTAGAAAACATTCTACTAGTTTCTTTTGATTGTATATGTATGTAAAAAACTTATGAGTTCTTTCCTAAGGTCTTTGTCTATTTAGTTGTACACCCCAAGGACTTGTGAACTTATCTTTTGATAAAACGTACTAATGTTGGGCTAATTTCTGCTATAATGAAATGTTTTCAAGAAACAAACATTGTTTTAAAATGATAAGAAAGTTGGGTGTTACAAGTTAGTATTAGAGATATAGTTTAACCGAATTAGTTTGAATTTTTCACACCTAGGATTAAACTATGAGGAAATAGGAACAAAACAAGAGCCTCATGACCACTATTAGTGATGACATTATGTATTATATCTTCATTACAAAGGCTAGAATTACATGATAAGGAAACATCATGTATGCCATATTATGTGCTTTGAGTTCACACTTATATTTAACGATCTGTACTTGAGATGTGTTATATATCAACAATACATTTTCAAAAGATTTCCATGCTATTATATGGTACTGGCTTGAGTATATCCCTATGATAAATTAACATTATAGACTTGCAAGCTTGTTAAATTTTATAGCAAAATGGTGAACATAAGAAGTGGCTGCGAGTCACAAATAGATGGAAAGAGTACAAATGCATCTTCATCAAGGGGTAGCCGATCACCCCAAAAAATATGATGAAGGTAACTCAGAAGCGGTTGTTAATTCTCAGCTTATTACTTTAAAAGTGATGAAAAAGCTTCTACAAGAATAATGTAAACATCATAAAGAGGAAATACACAAGATCGTCGGTGAAATATTTAGAAC
Organism: Cichorium intybus; assembly: GCA_023525715.1. Classification (NCBI taxonomy): domain Eukaryota; kingdom Viridiplantae; phylum Streptophyta; class Magnoliopsida; order Asterales; family Asteraceae; genus Cichorium; species Cichorium intybus. Next base: position 79,280,989 of record CM042011.1, read on the forward strand.
ACCTTCTCAAATTTCAACAGAGAATCGTTCGAGAAGTAAATCGCCTAAAAGCATTTCACAACCCCATGAATTTATTATAAAATCCCACCGGAAGAAACACTCACAAAGGAAAAGACTTATGATTGAACACCAAGCAAATACTTCAAATAAGAATGCTACTTTGGATAAGAAAGCGAAAGATTAATATCTAATATATCTGATAGAGAAATAAGAGTAGTTAACCGAAATACATATGAATCATAAGGAATAGTGATAGCATGTGTAACGCCTGGTCACAAATAAAGTACACCAAAAAAATTTCATTTTTTAAACCATACATATATCATAATTATCAAAAGTTATCCAAGTATTAGGTGTACAATATATAGACCCTGCCTACAAGAGTATCAAAAGGATGTACAAAACATATACAAAAGTAGCATCCAGAGCCGGGCCACTAAAGATCTTCACTACTAGTACCTACAAAGTTAATCACACACACATGGTAAGCTTTTAATGTTTAGTGAGTAACCCTACAACACATAACATAATCATAATACAACAATATCAACAATAGCACATAACAATAATAAGTTTATTATCCATTTTATTCTCCCAACCACATAGGCATCTATATGCTCAAGCCACATAGGCAAATAACCTAGCCACATAGGCAAATAACCTAGCCACTTAGGCATATATCAAGCCACTTAGGTAACTAGCCAAGCCACAACCAAGCCATTTAGGCATATATCAAGCCACTTAGGTAATAATCCAAGCCACTTAGGCAATAACAAGCCACTTAGGAAATGACAAGCCTTAAATATTTCTTTCCAAGCCACATATGCACATGCATAAACTACAATCATTCCCAATCATATTAAACAAGAGGATAGAAAGGAGGTTACTCACTTATAATTTTGTATAATAAGCGTTGGGTGGATGTAGGAAGTCCAAAACCAATTGTTTATGTTCATCCCCGCCAACCTACATTGGTTTTCCAATCATATTTCAACAAGTATTCACCATTACAGCATTCATAATGGTCCCAACTATTGTTAGGAATAATCCTCTATTTTACTAGTCTATACATTGTCCTTAACATGCCTTTTAAACATTTTGTTCCGCTTCTACCTTCGCTACCATATGGCCTTAGCGTCGCTATCAATGTGTTAACGACAGGATGTCGCAACTGACCATGACATAGTGACGCTATCAAATGGTTCATGCGACATGATGGTCGCGAATGCATAATACCTTGGTTTGTTTCGATTCAAACCTCCACACAAAGTTCTTAACATATCTTTCAGTTGGGTTTTGGTCAAGACTCACTCTACTATCATTATCATACATTGCATTTAACTGAATCCACTAATCAACCATCTAGGGTTTCAAAACCCATTAAATCCTCAAAGAAAGAAACATTACCTTGATTCAAGAAGTTCACAACACCACTTTTGATACTAGCAAGCTTTCTTCATGATTTCTCCTTCCATTTCACACCCTATACTGAAAATTTCGTCATTAATTTGTCTGAGGATGAGAAAGAGGTGTTTAAGGACTAAATGACCGACTTATTACACTTGAGTGGATGTTTCTATTCCTGAACTCGTGTCGCTAACACTATCTCATAGCGTCGTGACCCTAAACTCATGTCACTATCCATCTATTTTAACATCGCTAAGTTCATAGCATTCTACTTCCAATTTCACTTCAATTTAGGTGGTACACTTATTATCACCACGAAAAAACTCAGAAGATAGCGCCGCCAACTAACGAACTTCCCAATATCTTGCTTTAACTTCAATTTAAATTATGGGTGTAATCTACAGTTAGCGTCGTTAATGCTTTATCTTAGCGCTGCTAACTCCTGATAGTGTCGCTAAATGTCTCTTGATAGCATCGCTAAGTCCTCATAGCACCGCTACAATCTCCTGATAGCCTCGCTATTGTCTGATAACATTGCTTTTTTCTGATAGCATTGCTATCTTCTTTTGATAGCATCGTTATCCTCATTCTTCAGTAATTTTTTATCCCGTTCCAATTTTACGCCTTTTTCCTGCGAATTAGTACATTTTCTACGATAAACAACTTCCAAGGAAAGTAAGTGTATTCATTCGAGTTATAACAATTATGCAGTTAAAATACACCAAATAACGCATAAATAATCCGAAACAAAAACACGTTATCATGTGCCATACTGCCATATGTAGTTTTGTCTTTTTGTTAATTTGGTGTATGAATACCGTATATATTGGTTAACAACTGCCTAAACATGGTGTGTTGTGGTCTTTTGTTCTTTATATACATTGAAAACGAGTTTTGAAATTCTCTTAACATGTAAAACAATTTGAAACTTGTATTTTACCTTGATTTTTGTATTTATTTGATATTGTATTCATAAGCATCCACAGGTTGTTTGTGTCTATTACCAGTAAATTCTACAATGCCCACGTGTTGCAATGGGTGGTCCTCAGTACATACTAGAAAACATGGAACTTCCGTATAACTTGTATATTCATGTCTATTGTTTCGTTCGGGAATTATTGTAGAAGGAAGTCCTCAAAATAGGGCATCTGTCGATTGGAGATGAACGTATTTGGAAGTTCTCAAAATGGGACATGAGAGCGACATGAGTTAAAGTTAGAGGTGAGTTCCCTTCAAATACCGAATAATATGGTATTAAAAAAGAGGCTGAAGGAAGTCCTCATTATTGTTAGGTGAATGTGAACATTTTGAAGTTGTTTTTTCAAAGTTTGGTGAAACAATTTTCAAAGGTTGGTGAATGTGTTGAAACACAGCTCTACATTCACATTACCTTCTCATATGTATAAATAGCCTTCATATGTTCAAGGAAAAATTGCACCACAACTCAATACCTATAAGAATTGAGTGTATCTCTTGTAATCTCCTCATTCAAATAAAATCTAGTTGTAGCCCGTGGACGTAGGATTTGCACCGAATCCGAACCACGTAAAAATCCTTGTGTTCTTCTTGCTTTATTTTCGTGAGTTTATGTGTGTGTGACAGTGTATTTTCGCTGCGTGTACCCGGTCCGGTTCCTAACAACTGGTATCAGAGCTTCGGGTTTTGGAGGAGGTCTCGGTTTTAGAAATTAGAGTATGCTCTGTGGTTGCAGTTTTGTCTGATCTTCCACATCAGAAACTAATTTCTATTAATCTTATTAAAAGGTATCTTGGTACTTTGAAGGGTACTGTTCTGTCACATAAAAGTACTATAAAATATTTGTCTCTTGTTTGTCGTAATGGCTGAAGACAAGGTTGTAATCGAGAAGTTCAACGGTTCTGACTTTAGCTGGTGGAAAATGCAAATAGAAGCATTGCTATGTCAGAAAGATTTGGACGTGGTACTTGGAGACAAACCGGAGAAAATGGAAAAAGCTGCTGAAGATGCGTGGAACTCAAAGGACAAGAAAGCTAAGGCGGTTATTACATTGTCGTTGGAAAGGAGCGTCGCTTTCAACATCATGAAGGAAACCACGGCGCGTGGTATGATGGATGCTCTGACGAACATGTATGAGAAACCGTCGGCGGCTAACAAGGTGTTCTTGATGAGGGAGTTGTTCACTACAAGGATGAATGAGGAAGGCTCAGTTACTGTTCACATTAACAATCTAAATTCAATTCTGTCCAGATTGTCATCTGTGGGAATTAAATTTGATAACGAGACTCAAGCTTCACTGCTACTAGCTTCACTACCTGATAGCTGGTCTGGAACAGTAACCGCTGTTACAAGTTCAGTGGGGACCAGTGGTATGACTTTTGAAGGGGTTAGAGATTTGGTTCTTGGCGAGGATATCAGACGCAAGAATCAAGGTGGATCTTCTTCTTCTGAGTTATTAAATATCGGAAGAGGTAGAGGGAATAGTAGGAATAGTGGGAGTAGTGGGAGTCGGGGAAGAAGTTCATCTAGAACTTGGAAGAATGTGAAGTGCTGGAACTGCCAGGAGGTGGGACATGTTAATAGTCAATGTCCAAAGAAAGAATTGAACATTGCTGGTGTCGAGAGTGTGTCTGAGGATGATGCACTGATACTAAGTATGGAAAGTTCTGTAGACTCTTGGGTCAGGGATTCAAGGGCTTCGTTTCACGCCATGGACAACGGAGAAACGATGGTGAATCTAAAAGAAGGAGATTTTGGGAAGGTACGGTTAGCAAATGACGAGATGCTTGAAGTAACGGGCATAGGAGATATTGATCTGGTTACTTCATTGGGAACTACATGGAACCTGAAGAATGTCAGGGGTGATTCCGGAGCTGAAGAAGAAATTGATTTCTGTTGGTCAGCTGGATAAACAAGGACTGGAAGTAAGGTTTGGTGGTGGTAAATGGAGGGTGGTCAATGGAAATTCGGTGATTGCTCAATGTATGAAGCGTGGGTCATTATATATGGTTGAGGTACCTGCTGAGGGAAGTATGACCGTCCCTGTTAAGCATAACAAAATCTGGTTCGCTAAATCTAGTGCTAAGAGAGTTCATTTTGCAAACATGAAGTCTGGAGCCAAAGAGATGTTAGCTGAACGAGTCGGAAAGTCTAAACCATTCAGGGGATTTTGTGACAGTGGGAGCACGGGGTGTGTTCCGGGTACAGTTACAAAGAGCCGTTGGGTTTTGAAGACTAAGACTGAAAAATTCTCTCATGTTGGAAGTTTGCAAAGTTTGGAGAGTGTTAGTGGTCCTCGGTGTATCTCTGGATCCGGTGGAGTGTCCAAGCCGGTTGAGACAGGGAATGAGTCGGTGGCGGTATTGACCACGACTGAGTTGGAGCTTGTAGGAGCTTCAACTGGCCCTTCTAGTACTTGATGATGAGGGGTGGCTGCAACTAGGAAATTGGCTGAGTCTTAGCTTGTTCTTTGGAACTGGAAGCTTGGAAGACTTGTTATGTTAGGAGATTAATGAGAGATGTTCAAAATCTTCAAGTGGGAGATTGTTAGGTGAATGTGAACATTTTGAAGTTGTTTTTTCAAAGTTTGGTGAAACAATTTTCAAAGGTTGGTGAATGTGTTGAAACACAACTCTACATTCACATTACCTTCTCATATGTATAAATAGCCTTCATATGTTCAAGGAAAAATTGCACCACAACTCAATACCTATAAGAATTGAGTGTATCTCTTGTAATCTCCTCATTCAAATAAAATCTAGTTGTAGCCCGTGGACGTAGGATTTGCACCGAATCCGAACCACGTAAAAATCCTTGTGTTCTTCTTGCTTTATTTTCGTGAGTTTGTGTGTGTGTGACAGTGTATTTTCGCTGCGTGTACCCGGTCCGGTTCCTAACAACTGGTATCAGAGCTTCGGGTTTTGGAGGAGGTCTCGGTTTTAGAAATTAGAGTATGCTCTGTGGTTGCAGTTTTGTCTGATCTTCCACATCAGAAACTAATTTCTATTAATCTTATTAAAAGGTATCTTGGTACTTTGAAGGGTACTGTTCTGTCACACAAAAGTACTATAAAATATTTGTCTCTTGTTTGTCGTAATGGCTGAAGACAAGGTTGTAATCGAGAAGTTCAACGGTTCTGACTTTAGCTGGTGGAAAATGCAAATAGAAGCATTGCTATGTCAGAAAGATTTGGACGTGGTACTTGGAGACAAACCGGAGAAAATGGAAAAAGCTGCTGAAGATGCGTGGAACTCAAAGGACAAGAAAGCTAAGGCGGTTATTACATTGTCGTTGGAAAGGAGCGTCGCTTTCAACATCATGAAGGAAACCACGGCGCGTGGTATGATGGATGCTCTGACGAACATGTATGAGAAACCGTCGGCGGCTAACAAGGTGTTCTTGATGAGGGAGTTGTTCACTACAAGGATGAATGAGGAAGGCTCAGTTACTGTTCACATTAACAATCTAAATTCAATTCTGTCCAGATTGTCATCTGTGGGAATTAAATTTGATAACGAGACTCAAGCTTCACTGCTACTAGCTTCACTACCTGATAGCTGGTCTGGAACAGTAACCGCTGTTACAAGTTCAGTGGGGACCAGTGGTATGACTTTTGAAGGGGTTAGAGATTTGGTTCTTGGCGAGGATATCAGACGCAAGAATCAAGGTGGATCTTCTTCTTCTGAGTTATTAAATATCGGAAGAGGTAGAGGGAATAGTAGGAATAGTGGGAGTAGTGGGAGTCGGGGAAGAAGTTCATCTAGAACTTGGAAGAATGTGAAGTGCTGGAACTGCCAGGAGGTGGGACATGTTAATAGTCAATGTCCAAAGAAAGAATTGAACATTGCTGGTGTCGAGAGTGTGTCTGAGGATGATGCACTGATACTAAGTATGGAAAGTTCTGTAGACTCTTGGGTCAGGGATTCAAGGGCTTCGTTTCACGCCATGGACAACGGAGAAACGATGGTGAATCTAAAAGAAGGAGATTTTGGGAAGGTACGGTTAGCAAATGACGAGATGCTTGAAGTAACGGGCATAGGAGATATTGATCTGGTTACTTCATTGGGAACTACATGGAACCTGAAGAATGTCAGGGGTGATTCCGGAGCTGAAGAAGAAATTGATTTCTGTTGGTCAGCTGGATAAACAAGGACTGGAAGTAAGGTTTGGTGGTGGTAAATGGAGGGTGGTCAATGGAAATTCGGTGATTACTCAATGTATGAAGCGTGGGTCATTATATATGGTTGAGGTACCTGCTGAGGGAAGTATGACCGTCCCTGTTAAGCATAACAAAATCTGGTTCGCTAAATCTAGTGCTAAGAGAGTTCATTTTGCAAACATGAAGTCTGGAGCCAAAGAGATGTTAGCTGAACGAGTCGGAAAGTCTAAACCATTCAGGGGATTTTGTGACAGTGGGAGCACGGGGTGTGTTCCGGGTACAGTTACAAAGAGCCGTTGGGTTTTGAAGACTAAGACTGAAAAATTCTCTCATGTTGGAAGTTTGCAAAGTTTGGAGAGTGTTAGTGGTCCTCGGTGTATCTCTGGATCCGGTGGAGTGTCCAAGCCGGTTGAGACAGGGAATGAGTCGGTGGCGGTATTGACCACGACTGAGTTGGAGCTTGTAGGAGCTTCAACTGGCCCTTCTAGTACTTGATGATGAGGGGCGGCTGCAACTAGGAAATTGGCTGAGTCTTAGCTTGTTCTTTGGAACTGGAAGCTTGGAAGACTTGTTATGTTAGGAGATTAATGAGAGATGTTCAAAATCTTCAAGTGGGAGATTGTTAGGTGAATGTGAACATTTTGAAGTTGTTTTTTCAAAGTTTGGTGAAACAATTTTCAAAGGTTGGTGAATGTGTTGAAACACAACTCTACATTCACATTACCTTCTCATATGTATAAATAGCCTTCATATGTTCAAGGAAAAATTGCACCACAACTCAATACCTATAAGAATTGAGTGTATCTCTTGTAATCTCCTCATTCAAATAAAATCTAGTTGTAGCCCGTGGACGTAGGATTTGCACCGAATCCGAACCACGTAAAAATCCTTGTGTTCTTCTTGCTTTATTTTCGTGAGTTTGTGTGTGTGTGACAGTGTATTTTCGCTGCGTGTACCCGGTCCGGTTCCTAACAATTATCAAACAAAATATGGTCGTGAAAGGGATCTGTTTATTTTCTAAATGTAATTTAACTTTGCACGATTCATTGCAAACATCATTTAATTTTGAAGTTCAATTTAATGTTGTACAATTTATTCCAAAAATCCAAGAAAGGGTATCCACTTCTTGTTTTCATAAAACAACTTAGGTGGAAATACGACGATCTTTCACATGAGTTGCAATCAACCCAAGGAGGTAGATGTTTATTTCTAAATTTTTTTGACAAAGTGATAGATGTTTACGGAATACATAGGAAAACTTTGATTATATGTAATTTCATTAATCACTACGATAAATAAATAATTTTATGAGTATAAAAACAACACAATATTTTGAAGCTTTCCAAAAAAAGTAAAAAAAAATTTCAAGACGAACTTTGCGATGAAAATGTTGGAAAAATTAATTTTAATTAGTTTTATAAAATGGGTTTTCCCCATTTTTTCATAAAACAATTTAAGATGAATGAGAAATTGTACTCGTTGATGATAGATTGGAGATCATCACACATTACTTTTTAATGATTATGATGGAATCACCTATGTAAGAGAGAAGTGAGGTCGCTTTAAAGAGAATTGTGTAGGCACATTCTTAAGATCTCTTACAGAACCAGGCAAGTGTCCATGACCATAACGGACACATCAATGAGAACCTAGCTAGGTCTAGGTCAGGGAGAATCATGTGAGACACATATTGATTATTTACACAAATGGCAGAACAGTTCAAGGACATCGAGTCTACTGGTCAGCTAGTAAAATAAATATGTTTCTTAAGGGAAGGTTCAAAGGGTCACACCTACCTATCCTATGCATGATTCAACTGCTGGATTTTATCTTGAGTAATATGAGAATGTACGATCAATTTTCATTCATGTGGGGGATTGTTGGAAAAATTAATTTTAATTAATTTTATAAAATGGGTTTTCCCCATTTTTCCATAAAACAATTTAAGATAAATGAGAAATTGTACCTCAAAGTGGGATAGTTGGAAGAAGTTGGAAATGAGTTAATGGGTTTTAACTCATCCCACATTGGTGGGCGAATGAAAAGGAAGTGGGTTTATAAGTCTAAAAGCTGCCATGCTTTGTAAGACTTAAAGCACAAAGGCTCTCTCTTGCGCGCGCAGGGGGGTGCAAATGCGAACCAGATTGGGTTGGGTTAACTGAACTTGTGTGCGCGCGTCCTGCGGGTACGAATGCACCACCGGTCGACCAGAAAAGTTCAAGGAGCTTTTTGCAAATATTTTCCTTTTCTTAATTGTTCGTATTTCGGTTTTGATATTGGTATTAAGGAGACTTTATTTTTCAGTTACGTTTGTGTCTTTAATTCGTCAGTTTCGTTTCGTTGTATAAATACAACGCTCGAGCTACTGTTGAGACACACCAGATGCAACGTTTTCATCTTCTTCTCAACTTCTGCATTCACTTCGTTCTCATCCTACAACCAAGATATAATCCGGCCTAGTGACATTTCGGGCAACCTAGAAGAATTGCTTCACGCTGTTGTATCCTGGGAAACAAACACCCATACCGGGCGAATTTGTTTTAAGGAAACTGTGTCAAACACAGGCCTCAACAACTGTTCTCGGTTTTTCTTTGTTCGTTGGCATTTTCGGTATATATTTTCCTAACAGTCTTAAAACAAATTCGTTTGTGCCAAACGAACAACGAATATACTTTTTCTGTTATTAATTCTTGCAATTCAGAAACTCTTTTCCAGTAACAGTTTTCTGTTTTCAAAGTTTCAATTTCTACCATCTCGTTTCTGTTTAAACGATCAATTACAGTTTGATAATCTGTTTTCAGAAACATTTTTCTTATTTACCTTGATTATACTTACGTTTGGTTTGTGTTTATAGCATGACAACTGGAACTTCTGATCCGACAAAACAAACAAACCCTCCTCCCCAAGGGACTCCAACGATTACCATGCCGAGTAATCATGCGGAGAAACCGGAAAAGTTTTTCGGTATGCACTTTAAGAGGTGGCAACAGAAGATGTTCTTCTACCTCACTACCTTGAATCTTGCGCGATTCTTGACCGAGGAGGCCCCTCAACTCACTAAAGATGCGGATGTCCAAGCCGTGATTGCGCTCGACGCTTGGAAACACTCCGATTTCTTATGTAGGAACTATGTTCTTAATGGTCTTGTTGATTCACTTTATAATGTGTATTGTGTAACAAAATCGGCTAAAGAACTATGGGACTCATTAGACAAAAAATACAAAACGGAAGATGCCGGGGCCAAGAAATTTGTGGTTGTCCGGTTTCTAGACTATAAAATGAATGATAGTAAGCCGGTAATGACACAAGTCCAAGAACTTCAAGTCCTCCTACACGATATCCATGCCGAGGGTATGGTTATAAGTGAGACCTTTCAAGTTGCTTCTATAATCGAGAAGTTACCCCCGTCTTGGGTTGACTTTAAGAATTATTTGAAGCATAAACGAAAGGAAATGACCATTGAGGACCTCATTGTTCGACTCCGAATCGAGGAAGACAATAAGGTTGCTCAAAAGAGTAGCAATATTAGTTCTACTTCCGAAAAAGCCAACGTTGTGGAACATGGTCAATCTTTTGGGAAGAACAAGTCCTTTAAAGGCAAGTTCCAAAAGAAAGGGAAAGGTGCCAACTTGGGGGCAAAGGGTGGAAACTTCAAAAAGAGGTTTCAAGGTAATTGCCACAACTGGGAGCAACCCGGGCTCCGGGCTGCAAATTGCAAGCTTCAAAGCGACAAAAAGCTAAGGAGGCAAATGTTGTGGAACAAATAACCCGTGATGTGTCCGACATCGATATTGCCACTGTCATCTCTGAAGTAAACCTCATGGAGTCTAATCCAAGCGAATGGTGGGTTGATACGGGAGCCACTCGACATGTTTGTTCCAATCGTGAGTGGTTCCGAAACCTCAAAGTTGTGGACAATGGTGACAAGCTTTTCATGGGGAATTCGGCGACTTCCGATATCCAAGGTGTTGGAAAGATTGTGTTGAAGATGACGTCGGGAAGAGAGCTGACGTTGAATGATGTGTTGTATGTCCTGGAGATTAGAAAGAATTTGGTCTCCGGGTGGTTGTTGAACAAGCATGGTTTTCGCTTGGTTTTTGAGTCGGATAAATTTGTATTGACTAAAAGTGGTGTGTATGTAGGAAAGGGTTATGCCGAGAGGGGCATGTTTAAATTGTGTGTAATGGCTATTCAGTCAAGTACTAATGCAATAAATAACTCTTCTACTTACTTGCTTGAGTCTTCAAATATATGGCATGCTAGATTAGGACATGTTAATTTTGATACTCTTCGACGTTTAATTAAACTCGACCACATACCACACTTTACTATTGACTCAAAATACAAATGCAACACATGTGTTGAATCAAAATTAACACGACAATCGTTCAAATCCATTGAAAGGATTACCGAACCCCTTGGTTTAATACATTCCGATGTGTGTGACATGAAGTCGATTCCATCCAAAGGTGGAAATAAGTACTTTATCACTTTTATTGACGATTGCACTAAACTTTGATATGCTTATTTACTTAAGAGTAAAGATGAAGCAATAGACAAGTTTAAAGTGTATAAAAGTGAAGTTGAGAATCAACTCAACAAAAAGATTAAAGTACTACGAAGTGACCGTGGAGGTGAGTATGTATCACCGTTTCAAGAATTTTGTGCAACTCATGGCATAATATATGAGCTTACAGCACCTTATTCACCACAACAAAATGGCATTGCAGAAAGGAAAAATCAGACCTTAAAAGAGATGATGAATGCCATGTTACTTAGTTCTGGGTTACCCCAGTCAATGTAGGGGGAAGCTGTATTGTCAGCTAATTACCTTTTAAATAAGGTACCCCGGAAGAAAACAGATAAAACACCATACGAGTTATGGTCGGGTAGAAAACCATCTTACAAATACCTTCGAGTGTGGGGGTGTCTCTCAAAGGTTGTCATACCTACCCCTAAGGTTGTAAAGATCAGACCCAAGACTGTTGATTGCATGTTTATTGGGTATGCACAAAACAGTAGTGCTTATCGGTTTCTAGTACATGATTCTAAAATACCCGATATTCACAAGGGTACAATAATGGAATCAAGAAACGCGTCGTTCTTTGAAACCGTGTTTCCGTGTCTTGATAAAGTTGAGACAAGTGCTCCGACACAGAATGCACACGATGCATCTTCGCATGAAGAAGCAAGAGAAGAGGACATACAGCCTCGACGAAGCAAAAGAGCACGAGTAGAGAAATCCTTTGGCGATGATTTCTATACTTATATGGTTGAGAAAGAACCTCAAACATTTCGTGAAGCAGTCACTTCTTCTGAAGGACCTCAATGGAAAGAGGCAATTAAAAGCGAAATGGATTCCATCTTGCAAAACCATACATGGGAGCTAGTGGATTTGCCTCCTGGATGCAAACCACTAGGCTATAAATGGATTTTCAAGAGGAAAATGAAAGCTGACGGTTCCATTGACAAGTACAAGGCGAGGCTAGTAATAAAGGGCTATAGATAGAAAAATGGCCTAGATTACTTTGATACGTACTCTCCAGTGACACGTATAACGTCCATTAGGCTAGTACTTGCCATTGCCTCAATTAGGAACCTTGAAGTACATCAAATGGATGTCAAAACAGCTTTTCTAAACGGAGATTTAGAAGAGGAAATCTACATGGAACAACCAGAAGGGTATGTTGCCCCAGGACAAGAGTCCAAGGTTTGCAAACTTGTGAAGTCATTATATGGGTTGAAACAAGCCCTAAAACAATGGCATCAAAAGTTTGACCATGTGATGCTGGAATCTGGATTCAAGATTAACGAGTGTGACAAGTGTGTTTATGTTAAAAACATAAATGATGGGTATGTTATCTTGTGTCTTTATGTTGACGACATGCTTATCGTTGGTAGCAATGATAAAATGATTCAGTCAACTAAAAACATGTTAAAGGCAAGGTTTGACATGAAAGATATGGGTTTGGCCGACGTCATCCTGGGTGTGAAGATCACGAGGACTGACAGTGGACTTACATTAAGCCAAACTCATTATGTGGACAAAATTCTTGACAAGTTCAACTCCGGTGATTCTAATATAGCTAGGACACCAATTGATACAAGTCATCACCTAAGCAAAAACCGAGGTGAAGGAGTTGCACAAGTAGAATATGCAAGAATTATTGGTAGTCTGATGTACCTCATGAGTTGTACTAGACCTGACTTAGCTTTTGCAATAAGCAGACTAAGCAGGTATACTAGTAACCCAAGTGCTGAACATTGGAAGAGTATTACAAGAGTATTACGCTACTTAAGGTATACTCGCAATTATGGGTTGCACTATACACGACATCCTGAGGTGATCGAAGGGTATAGTGATGCAAATTGGATATCAGACGTAAATGATTCCAAGTCAACCAGTGGTTTCTTGTTCACACTTGGAGGTGGAGCTATATCATGGAAATCCTCCAAACAAACAGTTATAGCTAGATCCACCATGGAATCTGAGTTTATAGCACTTGAAAAAAGTGGGGAAGAAGCTGAGTGGCTACATTAATTCCTGGAGGACATATCGGGATGGCCTAAACCAGTTTCCACAATATCTATCCACTACGATAGCCAATCAGCTATTGGACGAGGGGAAAGTGCTATGTACAATGGTAAGTCTAGACATATTCGTCAAAGACACAACACCATTAGAAAACTACTCTCTACTGGCATTATATCTATCGACTATATAAGGTCTAAGGATAACATTGCAGATCCGTTAACCAAAGGGTTAAACAGGGAGTCAGTTGCGAGAACCTCGAGAGGAATGGGACTAAAACCTATGCATGGACAAGTTATTGCAAAGGAAAACCCAACCTAGTTGACTGGAGATCCCAAGATCTTGGTTCAATGGGACAACCTACTTGCATTTAACATCTGTGAATCACTATGGGGGGCAACCCTCACCCATTCCTCAAACATACAGTGATGCAGGTTAAGCTTATACTCGTTGATGATAGATTGGAGATCATCACACATTAGCTTTTAATGATTATGATGGAATCACCTATGTAAGAGAGAAGTGGGGTCGCTTTAAAAGGAATTGTGTGGGCACATTCCTAAGAGCTCTTACAGAACCAGGCAAGTGTCCATGACCATAACGGACACATCAATGAGAACCTAGCTAGGTCAGGGAGAATCATGTGAGACACATATTGATTATTTACACAAATGGCAGAACAGTTCAAGGACATCGAGTCTACTAGTCAGCTAGTAAAATAAATATGTTTCTTAAGGGAAGGTTCAAAGGGTCACACCTACCTATCCTATGCATGATTCAACTACTGGATTTTATCTTGAGTAATATGAGAATGTACGATCAATTTTCATTCATGTGGGGGATTGTTGGAAAATTAATTTTAATTAATTTTATAAAATGGGTTTTCCCCATTTTTCCATAAAACAATTTAAGATGAATGAGAAATTGTATCTCAAAGTGGGATAGTTGGAAGAAGTTGGAAATGAGTTAATGGGTTTTAACTCATCCCACATTGGTGGGGGAATGAAAAAGGAAGTGGGTTTATAAGTCTAAAGGCTGCCATGCTTTGTAAGACTTAAAGCACAAAGGCTCTCTCTTGCGCGCGCAGGGGGGTGCAAATGCGAACCAGATTGGGTTGGGTTAACTGAACTTGTGTGCGAGCGCGCGTCCTGCGGGTACGAATGCACCACCGGTCGACCAGAAAAGTTCAAGGACCTTTTTGCAAATATTTTCCTTTTCTTAATTGTTCGTAACTGAAAATTTAATGCCATTAAACACAGATTTCGGTTTTGATATTGGTATTAAGGAGACTTTATTTTTCAGTTACGTTTGTGTCTTTAATTCGTCAGTTTCGTTTCGTTGTATAAATACAACGCTCGAGCTACTGTTGAGACACACCAGATGTAACGTTTTCATCTTCTTCTCAACTTCTGCATTCACTTCGTTCTCATCCTACAACCAAGGTATAATCCGGCCTAGTGACGGTTCGGGCAACCTAGAAGAATTGATTTACGCTGTTGTATCCTGGGAAACAAACACCCATATCGGGCGAATTTTTTTTAAGGAAACTGTGTCAAACACAGGCCTCAACAACTGTTCTCGGTTTTTCTTTGTTCGTTGGCATTTTCGGTATATATTTTCCTAACAGTCTTAAAACAAATTCGTTTGTGTCAAACGAACAACGAAAATACTTTTTCTGTAATTAATTCTTGCAATTCAGATACTCTTTTCCAGTAACAGTTTTCTGTTTTCAAAGTTTCAATTTCTACCATCTCGTTTCTGTTTAAACGATCAATTACAGTTTGATAATCTGTTTTCAGAAACATTTTTCTTATTTACCTTGATTATACTTACGTTTGGTTTGTGTTTATAGCATGACAACTGGAACTTCTGATCCGACAAAACAAACAAACCCTCCTCCCCAAGGGACTCCAACGATTACCATGCCGAGTAATCATGCGGAGAAACCGGAAAAGTTTTTCGGTATGCACTTTAAGAGGTGGCAACAGAAGATGTTCTTCTACCTCACTACCTTGAATCTTGCGCGATTCTTGACCGAGGAGGCCCCTCAACTCACTAAAGATGCGGATGTCCAAGCCGTGAGTGCGCTCGACGCTTGGAAACACTCCGATTTCTTATGTAGGAACTATGTTCTTAATGGTCTTGTTGATTCACTTTATAATGTGTATTGTGTAACAAAATCGGATAAAGAACTATGGGACTCATTAGACAAAAAATACAAAACGGAAGATGCCGGGGCCAAGAAATTTGTGGTTGCCCGGTTTCTAGACTATAAAATGAATGATAGTAAGCCGGTAACGACACAAGTCCAAGAACTTCAAGTCCTCCTACACGATATCCATGCCGAGGGTATGGTTATAAGTGAGACCTTTCAAGTTGCTTCTATAATCGAGAAGTTACCCCCGTCTTGGGTTGACTTTAAGAATTATTTGAAGCATAAACAAAAGGAAATGACCATTGAGGACCTCATTGTTCGACTCCGAATCGAGGAAGACAATAAGGTTGCTCAAAAGAGTAGCAATATTAGTTCTACTTCCGAAAAAGCCAACGTTGTGGAACATGGTCAATCTTTTGGGAAGAACAAGTCCTTTAAAGGCATGTTCCAAAAGAAAGGGAAAGGTGCCAACTTGGGGGCAAATGGTGGAAACTTCAAAAAGAGGTTTCAAGGTAATTGCCACAACTGGGAGCAACCCGGGCACCGGGCTGCAAATTGCAAGCTTCCAAAGCAACTGTTCTCGGTTTTTCTTTGTTCGTTGGCATTTTCGGTATATATTTTCCTAACATAAAATTTGTTTCGAAACCGATAATATTTGTCGAAACTCATTATGTTGATAAAAGGTTAGTTGGCAAACACATTTTGTCAAGAAAGTCTTTGCACAAGTTATTTTTTCAAAACAGGAATAGACTTACACATAATGATTTATGCTTTAGAAATATTATATGCAAAGAAAACATTCGATTACTATGTACCGATAAAATTAGACATTTTCCCTGATTTTTATCAATACATAGTAATCGAATGTTTTCTTTGTATATAATATATTCTTTTTAGACATATAATCATTATATTTTTGCTTTGCATATTAATTATTTATGTTTTTTATACATGTATGATTATTAAACTTGTTTTTTCTGTACACATTTAGTCATTTATCTTAATGGATATATATATATATATATATATATATATATATATATATATATATATATATATATATATATATATATATATATATATATATATATATATATATATATATATATATATATATATATATATATATATATGGGTGGAATTGGTACGGTACCGATTCTTTTTCTTCAAACCGTGTACCGTACCAATTATAGTTGGTACAAAATTTTAGCTACCAGTACCATACCAATTCTACTTGGTACCAACTTATTTGGTTACCAACAAGTTTGGTTGGTACAAGTTGGTAGTGGTATATACCAAGAAATTTAGTTATGTAATTATTTTAATTTATTAAATATTTTTATTGAAGTAACATTGTCGTAAAATTTTAATTTCTAAATTTAATGTGGTAATAACTATCGACTAATGTGGCTAAATGACTAATACTCATTCTTTTAAAGTTGTAAACACTAAACTACATGACAATTGAAATATGATTTCGATATATATATATATATATATATATATATATATATATATATATATATATATATATATATATATATATATATATATATATATATATATATATATATATATATATATATATATATATATATATATATATATATATATATATATATATATATATATATATATATATATATATATATATATATATATATATATATATATATATATATATATATATATATATATATATATATATATATGAATTGGTTGGTACGGTACTACCGTGGTATCTTAGATTTTATACTATTACCGTACCATGATTACTTAATTGGTATGATACTACCAACCAAACATGTTGGCTACCAAACATATTGGCTACCAATTTTATTGGTTCGGTTGGTAGCATGTTGGTTGGTTTTCGGTGGTACATATTTGCCAGCCCTATATATATATATATATATATATATATATATATATATATATATATATATATATATATAAAAGTTTAATGGTTATATGCAAGGTTATCAAACTCCCGAGTTTACTCGTAAACTCTTACGAGTTTACGATCCCATATTCCAAAAACGATCCCGATTCTACTAAACTCGTTTTTTAGCAAACTCGTACATAAACTCGTAGATTCGGATCAGGGATTGTATACTCGTATACGATCCGAGTCTACTAAGTTTAATAAACATCTGATTTTTGACTTTATTTGACATTTTGACTGAAAAATTATATTCTAAGTTATAAGACTTGTAACCAAAATTTCCTTCCGTCTTTCATTATACTCCAGAGTCCAGACTCCTCGACTTCTCGTCTCCTCCCTCTCTCATAGTCTCGCTCAGCCCTCAGGCTCTCACTCACCCTCTTCGTCACATGCCTGCAGCGCCAGCAAAGAGCAAGCAAAGTAGCATTCAGAATTTCAGATTTCTTTCAGATATTGAGTAGCGATCGAGGTCTGCAACAGGTAACTTTTCTTAACTTCCGTGAGTTGCTTTTGAATTTACTAATTGAGAGTTTGAGACATTGAGTGATTAACCGATTGGCTTGTATTGATTGATTTCCTTGTCTGCTTGATTTTAACTTGTATATTTATAATATACAGCTTCACATTTCTTCATTTTTTGTGCTTTTGGTAGAATCTTACGATCCGATCTGATCCTACGACCCCGATTTTGCAAAACAAAAAACGATCCTAGGTAGGATCTCGAGTTTGATAACCTTGGTTATATGTGTATAGAAAAAATAAGTTAAATTATCATATGCATACAAAAGAAACATAAACGACTAAATGTATACTTACGGTAAACTTCATTACGAATTATTAAGTACATACCACTCAGTTTTAAGAACATACTAAAGTTTAAACATAACGATTATTTGTGCAATTTTTAAAAAAAGATCATTAATGTCTCAAAATAATTAAAATTAATAGTCATATTGATGAATATATATTCTATTATTACTATTGTGGATAAGAAAATAATAAGTATACCGTTATTATATAAAAAAAAGCAAAATATGATTATTAAAATAATAATAATCCATCGAATTTAACGATAGTGAAATCTAATATAATTTCCTACAATTTGTCTTTCTTTATACTTGGTTTTGTATTTGTATAATAATCTAACCGAGCACAAAAAAACACGATACAGATCGCTTAGGTGTCTTTATCAAAATTTTCTAGTCAAATCCCGGGTCAAAAAAGAAATATAAATAGCAACGGAGATTATCGTCTGTCAGTTTATTGAAGTTCAACAAAACACCATCATGGGCCTCGTGATACCACTTGTCTTTTCCTCTTTCTCTCTCTAATTTCCCCTCCCAGATGCCCGCCATTTTCTCCGTAATCGCACCATAATCATTCACTGTAACCACGATTGAAGCTGTAATCAGTAATCTCCACCATTAACAATGCCGGAGCTAAGATTTCAAGGTCACAAAAACACCATTACCAGCACCCAGTCGAGATCGAGCTACAGCGGTGCCGGTGGTAGTCCTGACTCCGTAATATTCTCCAATTTCAGCCACTTTTCTTCCTCCGCTTCAGCTAGCGTTGAGCGATGTTCATCTGCGTCGGATGTACTTGATCGAGATTCCGTCGTCTCCGAAATGTCTCTGGTAATTTTCACATTCGTTTAAAGTTAACAGTAACATAATGTGCCATTGTAATGTAGAAATACACACATTTTGATTTGATTGATTTTCAGCTTTGAGTGTTCCGTACAATGTGATTTGCGTTATTGTTGGATCAGGACGATTGAATTTCAAATTCGTCTGGTTCGAAGAGTCTAAATTCTAAAATGACTTTTGATTTTTGGAACAGCATTTGTCGGGACGTGGTTTCCGTGATTCCTCCTCCTCCGTGAGGGGTCCAGATCCAGATCCAAATAATTCTTCCACAGTAGTTAGGAGCGGAGGTCAGCATCTCATAACCAAAAAAGTGGAAAAAGCAAAAGGTATAATACTATAATCCGTCGTAACTTTAATAATTTAAGCAAATCGAATGTTGACGATCTTCCTTTAACAAAATCCGGTACTTTTCTTTTTTCTTATGGTACATGCAGCTATTATAGAATACACTGATGCAGAAACACATGGTGAGAAGAATCAAACCCTAGATTCAGCAAGAAGCTCCTTCTCTCAAGCTCTAAAAGGTAATTAATCATCCTAAGATAACTTTAAACCTGTCATTTGTTGGTATCTTTCAAATTAATCAGAAACTTAAGCTGTCAAGCCATGAACATGTACATTAGAATCTAATGCTCACTCAGCAATCTAACAACTACTGTCACAATCCATTATTCTACAGATTGCCAAAATCGAAAGTCAAGATCTGAAATCCTTTCAAGAAAGTCAGACAGAAGAAGACCAACATCTTTAGATCTAAACAACCAAGTGATAAATGTAACCAGCTCTTCTCCAAGACTCGCCATGAAAACCTCTGTTTCAAGTCGAAGAACAAGCATGTTCCCAAGTCCTGTAACCCCAAATTACCGGCCATCAACTAATAACATGAAAGGTTGGAGTTCAGAACGTGTACCTTCACATACAAACACTAACCGAAGACAAGTGAATTCCGGATTAATGTCTTACAACAGTG
This sequence comes from Cichorium intybus, assembly GCA_023525715.1. Taxonomy (NCBI): domain Eukaryota; kingdom Viridiplantae; phylum Streptophyta; class Magnoliopsida; order Asterales; family Asteraceae; genus Cichorium; species Cichorium intybus. Next base: position 79,300,778 of record CM042011.1, read on the forward strand.
GAAGAACATTACCTTCCAAATGGGAAGACGCTGAAAGGTGGATATGTAGTCCAGTTGGAGGTGAAAATGCTATGAGACCTTCACTTCAACAACCACAAAGACGAATCAAATCCAAGAGTGGCCCACTTGGGCCACATGGATCTGCATTCTACTCCATGTATTCCCCTACCATCCATACCTTCGATGGTGGGAATGCAGTGAGTTTAAGTCTACTCACTGGATCACCATTCTCAAGTAGAATTAAGAATGGTGATCGACATGACAGTAGTGGGAACTTCCCTTCACTGACTGAACCTTGCATGGCAAGGTCAGTCAGTGTCCATGGCTGCTCTGAATCACTGAGCCAGTCATTGTTGCGTATAACTCAAGGTAAGATCTTAATTTTTGATTTAGGGTTTTGGGTTTAGGGTTTTTGAATATGAGAGTTGTTTACAGATGGTAAAACCGGTTTATCTATGGATGCATCTACGGATATTTCTCGTGATGTTTCAAGGAGAGATATGGCAACTCAAATGAGCCCTGAGGGTAGCCCGTGTTCGTCTCCTATGAGGAAAGAGTTTGCCTCTTTGTCAAATTCGATACTTCCTATTGAGGATTTGAAGCAGACGCGTACCTCTAAAGCGGATGTGAGAGATGTACAGGTGGATGATCAGGTCAGTTTGTCAAGATGGTCAAAGAAAAGTAAAAATCGGATTCCGGGCAGGCGGTCAGGGTCGGAAATGGTGGATGATTGGAAACGAAAAGCGTTAGAGGTTCGGTCTGCAGATTGGGAAGTTTCAGAGATGACGAAAAGTCTTTCGAAGTAAGTCAAGTTTTTAGTTAAAAAAAATAGCAATGTACTTTCATTTATTTGTTTATTATAGCAATCTTTTCTTATTTCTTGCTATTATAAACTTACAACATTGTACTTCCGTTTTTTTTCTTATTAAGGCATTGTACTTTGAAAAATCTATTAAATTATAGCAGTGAAGATTGCTTTGTATTTGGATGACACTGCTAGAATTGTGTAGGTTTTTCAATGTACGATGCTATAATTGGAAGAAATTGAAGTTACAATGTTATAATAAACGAATAAATGAAAGTATGTTGCTATTTCTTGCATTTAGCCATTTTGTTACTTCATCATCTTCCACGTGTTGAAATTTATAGAAAAAATGGAGCAAGACATGATACGTACAATTATCTTACTAATTCTTTTTTCTAGGGTTAAACGGGAGGAAGCTAAAATTACAGCTTGGGAGAATCTTCAAAAAGCAAAAGCAGAAGCATCCATACGGAAACTTGAGGTTCATTTTTCACTTTTCTTATATGTTATAGTAAAAGTACATACCACTAATGGGCCCCACCAACTACTCCCACACACAACTAAAATGAGGCAGGTAAATCACAATGTCCCCACAACTGTGTTTTTTACACACCACTTGTCCAGGACAAGCTTTCTATGTTTATTTTTTAATAATGAGGATGTGGAGGGCATTTACGTCTTTTCCACATATAGGATACTTAGAGCAAGTCCTTGTCCCACCTTTTTGGGTGCAACAAAATTGCAAATTTTGTCCCATTCACATCAGTCTGTCACTTTCACTGTCACCGTCAATGTCACTCTGCGTCACCGTCACTGTCACTCTGCGTCACCGTCAGTGTCAGTGTCAGTGTCAGTGTCAGTGTCAGTGTCAGTGTCAGTGTCAGTGTCAGTGTCAGTGTCAGCGTCAGCGTCAGCGTCAGCGTCAGCGTTGGCGTAAACGTCAACGTCACTGTCGCTGTCGCTATCGCTATCAGCGTCACTATCGCTGTCGCTGTCAGTGACTATCACTGTCATTGTCATTGTCATTGTCATTGTCATTGTCGCTGTCGCTGTCGCTGTCACTGTCACTGTCACACTGTCACTCTGTCACTGTCACTGATACGGGTTATGGGGTACAGATGAAATTGGAAAAGAAGCGATCATCATCAATGGATAAAATTATGAACAAATTACGATCGGCTCAAAAGAAGGCACAAGAAATGAGAGGGTCGGTTTTATCAAATCAAGTTCCTCGATCTTCCACTACTTCACACAAGGCAATCTCACTTATAAGGACTCCACAAATAGGTTCCTTAAGTGGCTGTTTTACTTGCCATGCATTTTAACAACCTATTTGTGGATGCCTTATAAGTTGTTATCTTCAATGTGCTAAATCTTAATCATCATTCGTGGATGCCTAATTTCATTCGTTTCTAAATTAAATATTACTTCTATTTCCTAGAACAAGTCAAAGTAGAAATTTTTTTTATCATCGATTTTATGAAAATATTTTATTTTTGTGTAATGTAATTTTCTTACCATGTTCTACTTCTGTTTCTTTTCTAAAATAGAAATGGTGACGCTCTAAAGTTGTATCTAATATAAGCCAAAAATGGATAATAGCAATGAAAATAAAAGATAAAATAAATAAAACAATGCATATAATTGTACGCAAGAATTTTGTGGGAGGTTAACTCTTAATTTCATGCTTTATAGGATAAACCATTGATCTTCCTAATAATGATGATGATGAATATCATTTTATAATAAAATGATGGGTAACGTATAATTTTAATAAAATGTTGGATAAATTAATTTTCATCCACGTGGTTTATTGTTTTTAGTTGCCATCTAGTAATGCTATGTGTGTTGATTATGAAAAGTTATTTTTGCATTTTCCCTAGTTCTTTAAGATGACATGTACTTTATGAACGACAAAAACAACAAAATTAAGTAATGAAAGAAATTTAAATTAAAAACGTGCACCATTTTACAACTAACCACAAAAATGGAATGCAAATTACCCTAAAAAGAGTGATAGCTGTCAAAATTCTTTGCGAACCTTCTTCTTCTCTTCCAAGAAATGGTTGGCTTAATTTTTTATCGGCATAGTGTTTAACTGTTTATGACCGGTGTAGATAAAAGTTTGTAATAGTGAATAACGATGGAGAATGGCTTGTGTGTTGTATCAGGTTTATTAATTTTATATTTTTTGACTAAATAAATCAATAAAAAATATTGGTATAAAGTAAAATAAGTGAAAAAACAAAAGTCAATCTACTTCTTACACATTAATATAATTTGCCTAGATAATGATCACTTCTGTAAATTTTGTATACATAAATGATTTCTATTATTTTATATTACATATAGGGGCCATTTTAATAATTTATATAGGAATGCTTTATGTAACTTTATTAAATAGGGACCATTTTTATAAGTTTATCGTATATATAATGATCATCATGTGATGTTATTTTAAACAGTGGTCGTTTTTGTAATTTTGTTATATAGAGATTATTTGTATAATTTTTTCTCACACATAAACTATTTATGTCATTTTGTCTATTTATAAATTATAGAGATTAAAAGAGTAATTCACCAAAAAATACTAGTTTGATTTGACCTTATTAATAGTGATTTACAATTTGATAAACGTTTGTTATATATATATATATATATATATATATATATATATATATATATATATATATATATATATATATATATATATATATATATATATATATATATATATTAATTATATATATATATATATATATATATATATATATATATATATATATATATATATATATATATAATATATATATATATATATATATATATATATATATATATATATATATATATATATATATATATATATATATATATAATATGACTATTTCTGTAGTTTTTTTTCTCACACATTAACTATTAATTGTAGTTTTATCTATTTATAAATTATAGGGACTAAAAGAGTAATTTACAAAAGAAAACTATTAATTTGATTTGACTTTATAAATAGTAATTTGACTAATTTCCAAGTTGGTAAATGTTATACGAGTAATCTTAAATAAACTCCCTAATGTGTGTGTTGTGTGAGTTGACCTTCACATACACATATCACATCATGATGTTTTTTTTAGCACACCCCATATTATATATAATAATGTAATGTTAAATAAACTCTTCTTATGTGTATGTATGTGTGTGTGTGTTGTGTGGGTTGACTCCACATACATATGTCCATCATGAAGGTTTTTTTAGTACACCCCTATATAAAATGATCCAGCTTTAAGTACTTAGTTTTAATTAAAAAAACAAACTTTCATATTTTATTTCAATGCGTATATGTAACTGGGGGAAGGGGTTAAAAACAATTAATATAAGATGATAAAATAAACATAACATAATTACCATTCGAATTTTAATCATATAACTAGCTCGAGCCCGTGCTCCGCACGGGTTCGGGAGTGCTCAAGCAAATAAACTAAAGTAGCATGCTATAATATACAAATGTATGAAAGTACATTGCTATTTCTCTACTCAGTATAAGTTGTCTAAATTTGATCTCTACTCAGCTACATTAAGCCCAAGGTAAACTCAAACCCCGATACTTTTCCGATTTAGTAAGTTGGTATAATATATATTTTTTATTTTCTTTATAGTTTATAAATATTCATTTTATCTTCTTTGGCACTTTATTCATTTTAGGATTTGGAGGGTAAAGTAAAAATAAATGAAAATAGGATGATGTAGTAGATAGGAATAAAGAATATTACAATTTTTGTTAAGGTCGTATACTTGTGTCAATTTTGATCCAAGGGAAAATTAGTCATTTAAAATCTTTGACACCAATATTGTTAACTTAGGCAGCACAAATAAAATTTAGAGTGAATTACAGAAATGGCACCTGTGGTTTAGGGAAATTCGCAAGTTTAGTTCAATTTCGAAATGAAAGGTATGGTAGATATCTGTCAAAAGTCAAAGACTTTAATTAAACTAACATTTATTTTGTGAACATTGAAAGAAAGAAGGTATAAAAAATATAAGACATTTTACAGGATTACCCCTACAACCAACTTTTGCATATTTTTTTAAAAAATGGTCCCTGTTTGAAAGTAAGTTATACTTTGAAATGGAGTGTATATGGAAAAAAACCTAAATAAAAACACTAAAATACAAAATCAAACAATTTACTTTGAAAAGAACGTAGGATGCTATAGTAACCTTAATAATGAAAGTATTGTGCTGTTTTTAGCTTTGTATTAACAAAGCTAGAAATAGCAATGTACTTCGATTGATTGGATTATTAAAACTTTAATGAAATAGAAGAAATGAAAGTACAATAGTATAGTGAACAAATACATAAAAGTATGAAAGTAAGTTGCTATTTCTTACATTTAACCCAAATTAAACGCAAGAATTAGCAACTTACTTTCATTTATTAGCAAGTTATAACAACATACTTTCATTTCATTTTGAAAAAGAAGTACATTACTATAACAACATACTTTTGCATAAGTACAATGTTATTTTTAACAAAAATCCAAACTACGTTGCTATTAAAACTGATACATGTTTGGAATTTTTTGCCAAATTGGTCCATGATTGCGTATTTTTAACAAAAACGATTGAACAACATGTTTCTGATTTCGATTTGTTGGTTCAGACTGTTGGGAATTAATTTTAGTGGTTTAATCTTTTATTTATTAGGGACTTAAAATGTAAAATATCATTTTTAGAGGGCTTAGTTGGTTAATCGGTGTGAGCCGAACAACCAAGGGTTGTTCGGTCTTGGTCCTTGTGGTCGACGCCCTTTGTGGGCTTGGTGGATCGGTCCATGGGCTAGGTCATTAGAGTTTTTAAGCCTAGAGTATTTAAGGCAAAAATGACATCATTTGTCATGATGATTGCGTAGAGAAGTGTGCTAAGCTAGAGAGAGAGAATTATTGTTCTTGGCAATCACACACAACTTATGTACTAGACTATTTAATATAGTGTGCATTGAAGTTGGAAAATCTCTTTGTTCTTATTGTTTGATTGATATCTTTGTGATCTAGAGAATATTTGGGACCTACAATTGGTATCAGAGCTTGTTTTTGATATCAATCATCTTTTGTTCTTGGAGATTTGTGAGTTTGATCCGTTTTGTGAGTTATTTGGACTGTTTTTCGAGTTTTTGAGGTTGTGTTCTTGGTGTTCTTCATTGATCTTCAAGAAAAATCCTTAAAAAATCCCGTTTTTGATCCAAAAAGGTGTATTACGGAACTGTTTATCGCATTTTTTGGGTTACTCGGTCTGATCACGTGGAGTTGTTCGATGGCGCAGGAAAGGGATTAGGGTTTTTGTGGGTTAATCGGTGGATTGCTAGGTTTTTCTGAGGTTATTCGGTGGCTGTGTAAGGTTCTCTAGGGTTTCTCGGCGGCGCGTATCTCCTTAGGGTTTGCTGAAGTGGTTCGGTCCGTTAAGCAGTTGCTCGGCAGGCCCATCTCCTGGTTCGGTGTTCAAGGGTTTCCAAGTTGAAATGTTGTTCGGTCAAGTTTGTTTCTCGGTTCCCCAGTTTGCTGGGTGTTCTCAATTGTTCGGCAAGTGTTGATCGGTTTGTGTGTTAATTGGTATAGTGCTCGGTTGTTCGATTTGAAGCTTGTTCGACGTACCTGTTTCTCGCCCCGGTTAATCGGTTACTTGGTTTTTTGGTTCCTCAAGTTGGTTACTCGGTTAACCAGTTACTCGGTCAAAGAGTGTTGTTCGGTCAAGCATATTATCGGTTACTCCAATTAATCGGTGTGGTGGCGTGGTGCTTGTTCGATGCTCGATTTGTGATTGTTTAGTCTCGTGCTTTTTAATTTTTGTGAACTTAAGATTGTAATTTAATTTCTCTAACTTTTAAATTTTACCGATGGATCCCGCAATTTCAACTGTCAACAGTGACCTCGATTCGGTTATAGGTACCGTTACCCGTATCCCTCGTTTGATTAAAGCTGAAAGTTTTACCGAATGGAAGTATCGGTTTGAACAATACATTAAAATGAAAGACGTGAAGCTGTGGAAATGTTTTCTTCGTCCACCTGTTAGAATTACGATGATGAGAGGTGAAGTTTTGGTGGACAAACCGTTTGAAGATTACACTGATTTGGACTTTGAGAAGGTTGAACCCGATCAAAGAGCTCTTACTACCCTGTCTATGGCACTTTCTCCTGAAATTGCTCAGGGTTTCCGTGAATATACAACTGCTAAATCTTTATGGGACGCATTGATTGACGTGTATGAGGGCAATGAAGACATGAAGCAAAGCATGCAAGATATGCTTCGACAGAGATTCAACATGTTTAATCTCGTCCCCGGAGAGTCTTTGGAAGCTCAACTTCAAGGGTTCATTACCCTTCACACAGAATTATCCACTGCTGGAATTTCATTTCCAAAGATAGATGTCAACAAGAAGCTTCTCAATTCACTGCCTAGAAGCTGGGACATGAATATAGCTGTCATCAAGAAGACCAAAGACCTTGCTGTACTCTCACTTTCTGAGATTATGGCAATCATTAAATCTTGTGACATGGATGACAAGCAGAGAGAAATGAACCATGTCAGCTCGTACCAGTCTGCTAACATCAGTACTTCAGCTAACAATGCTTTCTCTGTCCAAGCTACAAGTCATGCCATTCCCAAAGCCTCAACTCAATGTCAACCTAGTTCATCCTCTGTGGCACCTCCAGCTCCACCTGTTGCTGCTTCTGTTGGAATACGATAACATAAAACAAACGCAGCGGAAACAGAAATCTAAATCGCATTCAACCAGAATCACAGAATCATGCACACTTTTGTAACTGTAAAATCAAGAGGGTTCAAGACATACCTTTTCAAATCTCAGATCTGATTTTGTTAGGATGACGAGAGCCCAAAGTAGAACTCCTCTAATGTAATCGCACCCAAGACAACGATCCAGCACCCGTTGATGTAGTATATACCTTTGCTTGAAGTTTTAGCACGTAATACCTAGGGTTTTGAAAGAAATCGGCCGTACACCGAGGGGTGGGAGGAGGGTGACGAAAATTAGGGTTTTGGCAGCACTTACAACTCAGATCTAGGGTTGTATTTATAGTGCTCCTCATCCTTATCCCCTCCTTTGTGGATATTTCACTTTAGTCCTTTATCCTTATTAAGTTTCTAATTAATATACCTTTACTTTGGTATATTAATAAACTTAACCATTAAGTTTCTAATTAATATACATTTACTTTGGTATATTAATAAACTTAACCCCTCAAGTTTATTTTCGATCTCTTTTAGCTAAATCGTCTCTTGCGTGTAACCCAAAAGGACCCTACTATTTATAATAATATTACCAACTTGTTATAACGATGGGCATATAACCAACAGTCTCCCACTTGCACTTGTTATAACAATTGTATGGTCTAATATTCATTAACCTAGTAAGGTGTATGTCATCCTAGACAAATGCCGTGTTCATCTAATGAAACAGCCCTTAGGCAAGTGATCAAATATTCATTTGTTCTACAAGATATCCATATGAACGTCTGACATGGAATTCTGTCAGTCTTAAACATTCAAGATTATGTTTCCCGATAGAGATTTGTGATGACCACAACAAACTGCACTTATTGATTCTATATCAATTCAGTTCGAGTACGGCCGTACATTTGCTGTCAACACCAAATCATCGAGGGGCCCACAGATATCGCTTCTCCTGTTAGGGCAGAAGGAACAAATAAACTTTGACTACATGGATCTCGCCCACTCATCATGTCATATCTGGACATTCTCTGTATGGCTGCCAGTTACGGACAACGTTGGAGAAAACCAAGACATAACAGACTGCATGACTAAGAATCAATGCATCTCCGCTTGAAGAATATAAGATATTACCATCTTAGAATTACTCGTGACACATTCCATGAAGTAATCTCTAAGTACAGGTTACTCCAATACTTAATCCCTATTAAGTACACATAAGAATTAGCGCATCTCTATGCTATGTCCATCTCTATGGACAATTTACTAATTCCTCATGTCAGCCTTGAATCAATACTTACTCCCAAAAGTATGACCGACTGTGGACGTTTTGAATAATAAAATAATTATTCAGGAAGTCAATAAAACATGCAAAATTGGAACACAATGATAAACTAATGAAATGACTGCCTTCATGCATATATTAAGTTCTCCACATAATAATCTTCAAAACAAATAGAGTTTCACATTGCTTGAGTTCCAAACACAAATCAAACTAAATTAAATACACTTAAACCAACTCATTTGCAAATCTAATGCCCATCGACCTAGTATGAGAATCATGCTTGGCCTGAGATAACGGTTTAGTGAATGGATCAGCAAGATTATCTTCTGATATAACTCTACTAATCGTGATGTCTCCTTCTTCAACGAGCCTCCGGATATAATGGTACTTCCGGTGTATATGCCTTGTGCGCTTGTGAGCTCTGGGTTCTTTCGCCAAAGCGACTGCACCCTCATTGTCACAGAAGATCTCAACTGGACCATCAATTCTAGGAACAACACCGAGATCCCTGATGAACTTCTTCATCCACATGGCTTCCTTTGCAGCTTCATTAACTGCAATATACTCAGCCTCCGTTGTCGAATCAGCTACTGTTTCTTGCTTGGTACTCTTCCAAGTTACTGCCCCACCATTCAGTAAGAACACGAATGCTGACTGCGAACAGGAGTCGTCTCTATCGGTTTGGAAGCTAGCATCACTATAACCACTTACAGTGAGTTCTTCCATGCCCCCATAGACCAAGAACACTTCCTTCGTCCTCCGAAGAAACTTAAGAATGTTCTTGACTGCGGTCCAATGATTTTCACCAGGATTGGCCTGATAACGACTCGTCATACTCAAGGCACAAGAGACGTCAGGCCTTGTACATAACATGGCATACATGATCGATCCCATTGCTGAAGCATATGGGATTCGACTCATTCTCTCTCGTTCATCACTAGAACTAGGACATTGGTCTCTACTCAATGTCATACCACGTTGCATATGCACGAATCCTTTCTTGGAATCCTGCATCTTGAACCTTTTCAAGATTTTGTCTATGTATGTACTCTGGCTTAAACCAATGAGTCGCCTAGATCTATCTCTATAGATCTTTATACCAAGTATGTATGCCGCTTCTCCCAAGTCTTTCATAGCGAAACAATCCCCAAGCCAAGTTTTAACACTTTGCAACATTGGGACATTGTTTCCTATGAGTAGTATGTCATCAACATACAGCACAAGGAAGACAACAGCACTCCCACTAGCTCTGACATATACACATGGCTCATCTTCACTTCTCGAAAATCCAAACTCTTTGATTTTCTCATCGAAGCAGAGATTCCAGCTGCGAGATGCTTGTTTGAGTCCATAAATCGACTTCACAAGTTTACACACTCTATTGGGATATTTGGACTGTACAAAACCCTCTGGTTGTGTCATATACACATCTTCTGAAAGTTTTCCGTTAAGGAAAGCGGTTTTTACATCCATTTGCCATATTTCGTAGTCATAAAAGGCTGCGATGGCAAACAATATCCTGATAGATTTAATCATTGCCACTGGTGAAAAAGTTTCCTCATAATCAATCCCTTGGGTTTGAGTATAACCCTTTGCCACCAGTCTGGCTTTATATGTGCGTACTTTTCCATCTATGTCTGTCTTCTTCTTGAAGACCCATTTACACCCAACTGTTTTAAGGCCAGGTGTTTGATCAACCAAGTTCCAAACTTGGTTATCATCCATGGATTTCATCTTGCTCTCCATAGCCTCCTTCCATTTTGCAGCATCTGGGCTTGCTATTGCTTCCTGATAGCTGGTAGGTTCATCGTCACCTACCATTGACTCATCACCTTCAGTAATATGTAAACCATAAAATTCAGGTGCATGACGTACTCTATCAGATCTCCGGACAGGAGGTGGAGGTATGTCAGATTCCCCAGCTGTACTTGGCTGAGGCTCAACAGGTTTTTCAACCTCTGATTGAGAGCTAGTGCCAACATCAGGTCCTTTATTGGTTGGTTCTTGAATTTCCTCAAGATCAATTTGGCTCCCACTGGCCTCTTGGTGTATCAGCTCCCTCTCTCGGAAGACTGCCCTTCGTGCAACAATCACCTTGTTTTCAGAAGGTTTGTAAAACAAATACCCAAAAGAACTAGCAGGATAACCAATAAAGTAAGACCTCTCTGATCTGGGTTCTAGTTTGTCGATGGCTTCACGACGGACGTAAGCCTCACAACCCCAGACTTTCAAATGCGCCAATGAGGGTTTAGTCCTATTCCATATTTCAGAGGGTGTCTTGCTGACCTTCTTAGTTGGTACAAGGTTTAGGACTTTTGCTGCAGTCTCCAAGGCATAGCCCCAGAAACTTATTGGAAGCGTAGCACGACTCATCATGGACCGAACCATATCAAGTAATGTTCGGTTCCTCCTCTCAGATACACCATTATGTTGTGGTGTTCCAGGAGGAGTCAACTGTGAAACAATTCCACAGTTCCCCAGATGATCGTAGAATTCTTGACTATGATATTCTCCACCCCTGTCGGATCGGAGGATCTTAATCCTTTTGCCCCGTTGATTCTCTACTTCGTTCTGAAACCTTTTGAACACCTCGAAGGTTTCAGACTTATGTTTAATCAAATAAACATACCCATATCTGCTGAAGTCATCAGTAAATGTGACGAAGTACCTTTCTCCATGTCTTGTGGCTGATCTGAACGGTCCACACACATCAGTGTGTATAAGGTCCAACAGATCCTTGCCTCTTTCAAAGTTCCCTGTGAATGGCGCTTTTGTCATCTTGCCTAATAAACAAGACTCACATACATCATCAGACTTGAGGTCGAATGATTCCAAAATCGCATCCTCTTGGAGTTTGGCGATGCGTTTCTTGTTTATATGGCCAAGTCGACAATGCCATAGACATGATTTATCCAATACACTTTTGGATGTATCTGAATCAGCATTTAAGATTAAGCTATTATTTCTTCTAATGCTCACGATAGTTTCATAAATACCATTTGTAGGACATGCTTTAAAGTAAAGACAATCATTTTTGAAAACCAAAATATTTCCATTATCAAAACCAAAATCAAAACCGTCTCGATACAAAGCACTAAAAGAAATAATGTTTCTAGCCATTTCTGGCGAATAGCAACAATCTAATAAATTAATAGAAAATCCAGTAGAAAGCACGAGCTCGTAATCCCCAATCCTCTTGACAGCAGCCGTATTTCTGTTGCCCATGATCAGGTCAAGCTCCCCATGCCTTTACTTCTTACTTCTTCTTAGTCCCTGCACATCAGAGCAAATGTGAGTACCACATCCTGTGTTTAGGACCCATGAATTAGTAGTAGAAGTATTATGGAGTTCTATCATGTATATACCTGAGGTACCAGACACTTTGGGCTTGATCTTCTTGATCTCCTCCAGGTATTTAGGACAGGTTCGCTTCCAGTGTCCCTTTTCTCCGCAGTGGAAACAAATGGCCTCATCAGGGTTTGGTGATGGCACTATCATAGAACCAGCCTTGCCCTTGTTGCTAGGGTTGGTGTTGGGGTTACCAACTTGACCCTTCCCTTTGCCTTTAGGCTTCTTGGCTTTCCTTTTCTTGATTGCCCCTTCCCTGATTGCCAATACCGGAGCCGTGGAGCTGGAGTTCTTAGACTTAGACATATTTGCCTCGGCAGTTTTTAGCATGCCGTGTAACTCCATTATGGTCTTTTCCAATCCATTCATATTAAAATTCAGTGCGAACTGACTGAATGTACTGCTCAGCGAGTGTAGGATGATATCCGTAACCAATTGCTGAGCGATCGGAAATCCAAGTCGCTCCAATCTGTCAACATACGCTTTCATCTTAAGCACGTGTGCACTGACAGCGGTTCCCTCCTGCTGCTTGCAATCTAGTAGGGAGATCATAGTGTCATATCGTTCCTGTCTAGCCTGCTCTTGGAACATTTCCTTGAGCTGGTCGGCCATGTCGAACGCCCCAACGGTCTCGAAACTCTTTTGGAGTTCCGGAACCATGGTCGCCAACATGAGACAAGCAACCTCATCCGACTGATCTTTATGCTTTTGCCAAGCATCCCTAACAGCTCTAGTTGCATCATCAGCTCTAGTTACATCAACTTGACCCTTCCCTTTGCCTTTAGGCTTCTTGGCTTTCCTTTTCTTGATTGCCCCTTCTCTGATTGCCAATACCGGAGCCGTGGAGCTGGAGTTCTTAGACTTAGACATATTTGCCTCGGTAGTTTTTAGCATGCCGTGTAACTCCATTATGGTCTTTTCCAATCCATTCATATTAAAATTCAGTGTGAACTGACTGAATGTACTGCTCAGCGAGTGTAGGATGATATCCGTAACCAATTGCTGAGCGATCGGAAATCCAAGTCGCTCCAATCTGTCAACATACGCTTTCATATTAAGCACGTGTGCACTGACAGCGGTTCCCTCCTGCTGCTTGCAATCTAGTAGGGAGATCATAGTGTCATATCGTTCCTGTCTAGCCTGCTCTTGGAACATTTCCTTGAGCTGGTCGGCCATGTCGAACGCCCCAACGGTCTCGAAACTCTTTTGGAGTTCCGGAACCATGGTCGCCAACATGAGACAAGCAACCTCATCCGACTGATCTTTATGCTTTTGCCAAGCATCCCTAACAGCTCTAGTTGCATCATCAGCTGGAGCCTCAGGAAGACCTGTGTCCAGGACCCATTCTTTCTTATCATACCGGAGGGCGATCCGAAGGGAACGCATCCAGTCCAAATAGTTTGATCCGGTCAGCTTATCCTTAGAGAGGAGTTGCATTAGTGAGATATTTGTAGCCGAATTCGAATTTCCATTTGTGTTTGGAGCCATCTATATGAAAAGTAGATTTAATTAGTTTGATTAATCCTTAAAAAATTAATTACCCAAAACAATAATTTTACTTAAGGCTAGAATCCATATTTCATTTCTGGTGGTGAAGAGGTATGCCGTAGTCACCCCCAAAAGTTATTTAGGTAGGCAATACTCTTTGCCAACTTCAATCTCTATGAAGCTTCTAGATCTTTTGGGATTCATTGAATCTGATCAATGGCATGTTTAATCCCATCATGCTCATCCTCTCTCTCGTGACGGGTATGCCGCGGATCACGAGTTTGGATGGTAAATCGACCACGAAGGACCCACGTGACACCCGGCCCATGATTCATGAGTTATCGTGAGTATCACATCATTTTGGCCGAGTCCAATCCGACGCGTTGGCTATGACACTTCCCATGCTGGAAGGGCCCGGTTAAATGTGTGGTTCTTTGTGGGTAGCATGAGATTTACATTTTCATAAAATGGGATTTTGTTTCGTTTTTGTTAAAACATTTTAACCTTTTAATTGGCATAAGGGTCAATTTAAACTTTTAAAACCGGTTTGAAATTGCCAATTTGACTTTTGAAAAAATCTATTAACTTTTAACAAATTTTTCTTACTTGTGTATTTTCAGTAATACTTTTATCTTGAAACACTGTTCTATCAAACCCTTTCGGTAACTCCACTCAATAAAATGTGACAGGCGGTGAGGGTGGTAAGCAATGAATGCTATTTAAAAACCGACCTCATTAGGAATCAAAGAGACCTCCTTCAACGTTCTACACATTTAGAGTAGGTGAGCCTAGTCACGGTCTGACCAATGTTTTTATTTTAAGTTATACATATATATACAATTCTAATATATATATATATATATATATATATATATATATATATATATATATATATATATATATATATATATATATATATATATATATATATATATATATATATATATATATATATATATATATATATCATTTAAAATTTTAAGTATTCTTTGAAAATTATGTTTAACTATTAATTCTATTAAACACGCAAGGATGCAGTGTTAATAATTAATTTAAACAATCATCCATTAAATTTTGAAGCATTTTAAACTTTGTGTTTAGCTATTAATTCTATTGAGCATGCAAGTATTCTATGTCAATGATTAATCTAAACAATCATACAATACTAAAATCACCATTTTATAACAAGAAATCTGATTTCAGAAAAATAAAACATCACGACCGCCGCGACGCGTAACATGAGAAAACGCGACGCGGTAATCAAAAGAAACCGATCATGACATGAACAACGCGGCGCGGAACACTAGGAAGCGCGACGCGGCAAAACCCTAATGATCGTAACTTTAGAAATACCCGTGACGCGATATTTCTAGTACCGCGGCGCGGACGTCGATCAGATTTGATAAATCAGAAAAAAAAAACGATTTTTAACAATTTTAATCGAATCAAAACAGTACAAAATCATGATAAAACGGCTCTGATACCACTGTTGGAATACGATAACATAAAACAAACGCAGCAGAAATAGAAATCTAAATCGCATTCAACCAGAATCACAGAATCATGCACACTTTTGTAACTGTAAAATCAAGAGGGTTCAAGACATACCTTTTCGAATCTCAGATCTGATTTTGTTAGGATGACGAGAGCCCAAAGTAGAACTCCTCTAATGTAATCGCACCCAAGACAACGATCCAGCACCCGTTGATGTAGTATATACCTTTGCTTGAAGTTTTAGCACGTAATACCTAGGGTTTTGAAAGAAATCGGCCGTACACCGAGGGGTGGGAGGAGGGTGACGAAAATTAGGGTTTTGGCAGCACCTACAACTCAGATCTAGGGTTGTATTTATAGTGCTCCTCATCCTTATCCCCTCCTTTGTGGATATTTCACTTTAGTCCTTTATCCTTATTAAGTTTCTAATTAATATACCTTTACTTTGGTATATTAATAAACTTAACCATTAAGTTTCTAATTAATATACCTTTACTTTGGTATATTAATAAACTTAACCCCTCAAGTTTATTTTCGATCTCTTTTAGCTAAATCGTCTCTTGCGTGTAACCCAAAAGGACCCTACTATTTATAATAATATTACCAACTTGTTATAACGATGGGCATATAACCAACAGCTTCCTCTGTCAAAACCCCATCTGTTGCTCAACCACTTCCTCATGGCACTGAAGACAATCTTGGTTTGATGGCTGGTCTCTTAAACTG
This sequence comes from Cichorium intybus, assembly GCA_023525715.1. Taxonomy (NCBI): domain Eukaryota; kingdom Viridiplantae; phylum Streptophyta; class Magnoliopsida; order Asterales; family Asteraceae; genus Cichorium; species Cichorium intybus. Next base: position 79,316,665 of record CM042011.1, read on the forward strand.
TTACAATGCCTTGGTGGCTGGTGAATTGTTTTACCCTATGACTGCTGGAGACTTATCAAATCAATCTAGATGATTTGGAGGAGATGGACATTTCTTGGCATATTGCTATGGCATTGCATAGAGCCAAGAAATTCACCCAAAGAACTGGACGAAACAACTGGGTGAACAACACTGGTGATAGGAAGATGAGCCTCAGTAAGGTCTTGATAATCTGAGATGTTTCAATTGCAACGAGCTTGGTCATTTTCCTCGTGAATGCACCATACCAAGAATGGAGAATCAAGACAGAACCATGGTGCCGGTTGGAACTAATCGTGATGGTGCTCATCCTTAGAATGCTGAAAGGGCAATGGTGGCTCAGCAGTTTACCTGGGAACACCAACTGCAAGACCTGAACCTGAATGGAGAAGGCAGAGCTCACCTGGCTCAGATTGAAGGAGAAATGGATGTGGATGCTGCTGAAGGAGAGATGATGGACTTGCAGTTCACCTTCATGGTATCTACCACTCCTGCTGGTGATGAGGTTAGTACAGTTTCTTGCTCCTCTCAGTCCTGTATTGATATAATTGCTAGATATCGTGAACTGAACGAAAATTTAGTTAGAGAAGTTCAAGATACCGAAAGCCTTGTCTATAAACATAAAAAAAATTAAAGCCCCTTCAAGAAGCCTTAGATGCCAAAATTTCTGATTTTAAACAAATACAAGATGAACTTAGCACAACTAGATGTCAACTTAGGTTTGCCAACGAAGATATTGCTAGTTTGACTGCTAAATGCATTAAAAATAAAATTTCTAAAGGAAGAATGAACCTTTAAAAAGGTATATGTGTCTAATGAAGTAGTTGAAACAATTTTGGAAAAACAAACTGTTTGGTCAAACTTACAAGGTGAAGGTCTAGGGTATAGTGTTGTTCCCCTCCATACAATAATAATTTCACTCCACCACCAAACACTAAAGAATCTGAAGACTGTTTTTTATCAAATTACATTCAACCAAGTACATCTGGCACCGCTGAGAGTTCTGAAATGAAAAATACTGATGTTTTTATCTCATGTGCAGATAAACTAAAAACGAAGATTGAGGATGTTGAATATTCGTCTGCTTTAAATTCAATTAAAAACTGTTTGAAGACTAATTCTGATGATTTTGTTGATGTTAATTTTGATTCTAAAACTCCTGTTATTTTAAAACCTTTGTGTGGTATTGATTCTAAAACTGCTAGGAAGAAGAATTTGACTGTTAAATCTGTTGCTTGCATGTGTGTATGTGTGGTAATAATTTGCTTAAATCTGGACATGGAACAAATTCCAACGTACCTTTACAAAGACAGACTTGTTTTAACTATGGAATTGCCGGTCACAATGCTAGAAATTGTCCCCGACACATGTATGCTTCTCAAAATGAACAGTTTTTGTAGAATGTGCCAAAAGGGAAATCTTATAAGAGAAAACCCTCAAGGTCACGTTCTAGAAAGAGAAATCAAAATAACACGAATGCCTAGAATAGAACTGCTTCTAGAAGTAACTATGGCTTACCAACTTTTGTAAGACCCAAGTCTTCTCAAGAATCAACCTCTAGGAGTTCTAATTCTTCTTCAAATGCTAATGTTCCCATTTGGTCTAAAGATAAGCATTTTAAACCAAATATGCAATGGGTTCCCAAAGGTAGTGTTAAAACATTTTTAAATGTCTCACCAATATTTGATCAACGTGATATGAGCTTTGAATCTGTTAGATGTGTTGATAGTGAAGGTAAACCCAGTTTCCGTATGGACTGGGTTCCTAAATCTAATTGATCCCGCGACTTGTGCAGGAACAGTTACGGAGGAATATCAGCAGACCTTGGTATGTTGATAGTGGCTGTTCTAGGCACATGACAGGCGACATGTCCCAACTACATGACATTGAAAAATTCAACGGGGGATGTGTTTGCTTCGCGGGAGCTGAAAAAGGGATGATCACACAAAGAGGGATGGTGTCTAATGGTGTGTTGAAGTTTGAGAATGTGAATTTTGTACCTGAGCTCATGCACAGTCTGTTGAGCGTTTCTCAAATATGTGACAAATGTTTTTCAACGCACTTCACGAAGAAGGAATGTCTGATTCTCAAGCCCGGCATAGTCATTCTAGAGGAGTGGATTCTTGCTCGATCGGGACGAAAAAGCAATGCTTACATCATCGACATGAATCACAACACTCCCGAAAATGTTAACTGCTTATTCTCCAGAGCTGCAGAGCAAAGTGCGATGTTGTGGCACAGACGTCTCGGTCATGCTAACACAAAGAATCTGAATCGTCTTGCAAATGACAACATGGTTGTAGGACTTCCAATCAAGGATTTCATTACATTCGAGAAATGTGTTGCCTGTGCTCAAGATAAACATCACAGAAAGTCACATAAGCCCAAGCAGATCAATTCCATTGATTCATCTTCAGCTGATTCACATGGATCTATTTGGCCCGGTTAATGTTCTCAGTCTCAATCGCAGTTCTTACTGTCTTTTTATTATTGATGACTACTCACGTTTTACGTGGGTTTTCTTCTTAAAGAACAAAAGTGAGACTGCAGATCTGGTCATCAGGTTCATCAAGCTCATTAAAAATCAGACAAATCAGAAGCTGAAAGCCATCAGATGCGACAATGGAACGGAATTCAAGAATGCAGTTCTTAACAAGTTTTGTGCAGACAAGGGTATCTTGCGTCAGTTTAGTGCTGATCGTACTCTACAACAAAATGGTGTTGCTGAGTGACGGAACATGACACTTATTGATGCTGCGTGTACCATGATGTGCGATTCTAAACTGCCGGTGATTTTCTGGGCTGAAGCCATCAACACAGCCTGTTATGTTCAGAATCGGGTCATCATCAATAAACCTCAGATGAAGACACCTTACGAGATTCTCTACGGTCGCAAGCCAAATGTTTCACATTTCCGCACCTTTGGCTGTCCTTGCATTCTTCTTCATCTTGAAGCTGCTCCGAAGTTCAACTCCAAGGCAGATGAGTGTTACTTCGTTGGATATGTAAGTAAAACCGTGTATCGAGTGTACAACAAGGTGACAACGAAAATCATGGAATCATTTGATGTTCGCTGGCTAGAAGAGAATCCAACTGATGCCCGTGTTGGACCTGACTGGCTGTTTGATTACGCTGAATTGTTTAAACCTTTCTATGTGATTTCTGATGTTGTTTCGGGCACACATCCAGGCCCTAGTGGAACTAACAGAGAAGATGCTGATGATATCATTCCTGATCTTATTACTCCGTCAGTTATTGTTCAAGATCAAATTCATGATGATGGCGCATCTCCTGTTTCCGCTACCATAAGTGAGGATGCTCCTAATGTCTCATCACAAGTTGTTGGCGATACTCCAGCTGCTGAACAGTCAACTACCTCTGAAGATGTTATTCAACCTGAACCTGCTGACGTTTTTGACTCTACTCTCATGGATTCTCTCTTTCCAGAAAGGATTCCTAACGAGTACATCGCAAGTACCTCTCACGACTTCAGCGATTCTGATACAGGTGCTTCGGGCGCTGAAAGGGTTGAGAATATAACCAATCTTCCGGTCTCTACTGCTACGCTCCAATATGAAGTCCCTTCAAGAATTCGATGGGACCATCCAATCGACAATGTTATTGGCCCTCTGGATGATGGTGTCATAACCAGAAGCCAAAGTGGTCAAGTCAACGAGTGTCTCTATTCGTGCTTCATTTCTTAAATTGAACCGAAGAACGTGGAGATGGCACTCAATGAACCTAGTTGGGTGGATGCAATGCATGAGGAGTTGAACCAGTTTGAGAAGTTGAATGTCTGGCAACTGGTGGAACTACCCGAAGGAAAGAAGGCCTTAGATACAAGATGGGTGTTTCGCAACAAGCAAGATGACTCGGGAGTGATCGTGCGAAACAAGGCACGCCTGGTGGTTCGTGGCTTTAGACAGATATAAGGACTTGATTACACGGAAGTATATGCTCCTGTGGCGCGACTTGAAGCGATTCGGATCTTCTTTGCCTACGCTTCTTTCATGAACTTTACCTTCTACCAAATGGATGTCAAGACAGCTTTCTCGTACGGAGAGGTGAAAGAGGAAATCTATGTTGATCAACCTCCTGGTTTCGTCAACTCAAAGTTTCCAAATCATGTCTACAAGCTTGATAAAGCCCTTTATGGTCTGCATCAAGCTCCTCGCGCTTAGTATGCTACCTTGACGGAACATTTTCTCCAGCACGGTTACACTCGTGGAAGTATCGATCAGACTCTGTTCATCAAACGCCAAGATGATGATCAAATCGTTGTCCAGATCTATGTGGACGACATCATCTTCGGTTCAACAAGCGATGTTCTATGCAAGGAGTTTGAGATGGTGATGAAGAAAAGATTCGAAATGAGCTCGTTGGGAGAGATGACAATGTTTCTCGGGTTGCAAGTGAAACAGAGTTCAACGGGTATCCTGCTTCATCAAGCGAAGTATGTGGAGGATATTCTTGCAAAGTTCGGTTTCAAGGATACGAAAGAGGCTAACACTCCAATGGCTGAGCGACCTCTGCTATCTTCAAACTCAGACGACCAATCAGTTGATCAAACTTACTATCGTTCGATGATCGGCTCTCTGATGTACCTGACTGCTAGCAGACCGAATATCGTTTTTGCAGTCTGCCAGTGTGCTCACTATCAGGTTAATCCTAAACCTTCTCATCTAGATGCTGTCAAACGGATCTTTCGATACCTTAAAGGGAGACCAATATTTGGTCTCTGGTATCCAAAGAACCGTGAATTTGATCTTTACGCTTTTTCATATGGCAACTATGGAGGGTGTGAAATTGACAGAAAGTCCATCAGTGCGGGATGTCAGTTTCTAGGAGATAGGTTGATCTCATGGCAATGCATAAAGCAACAGACCGTGTCAACATCTACAGCAGAAGCTGAGTATGTTGCTGCCTCGGCCTGCTGCTCTCAAGTCATTTAGATGCAGCATCAGTTTCTTGATTACGGTATGAACTTTCTTGACACTCCTATCTTTTGTGACAATGAAGCTGCTATCCAAATTATGAAAAATCCTATCCAACATTCGAAGACTAAGCATATTGATATCAAAATTCATTTTATCAGAGATTGCTTCGAGCGTAAATTGATCCATTTGGAAAAAGTCCACACTGATAATAATGTGGCAGACTTATTCACAAAACCTGTTGCAAAAGCTCGATTCAATGCGCTTGTCGAGATGCTTAAAATGATACGCTTCACTGATTATTAAATCAGTCTGTAAATATTTTTACTCTATTTTTATTTAGGTAAATTTGTACATGTTTTATTTCCGCTCTTCTTCCCATGCACAAATTTAGGAGAAGAAAAACAAAAATTTAACCCAGTCCAAAGTTTCTTCGAGACCTTTCGAAAACAAAACAAAAATCAGAAAATTTAAAAATACAAAAATATTTTCATTTTTTATAATTTTCATATCTTTCCTTTTAAAAATTGTGTATAGCTACAATTGGTATCAAGAAAAACAAACAAAAATTACAAAACTTAAAATCCAAAAACAGTATTCCCTACCGACGACGCACCGAGTTTATACCACTCACTGATGAGGTAACTTTTAAGTGTTTGTGATCCTCATTGGTACACCTCAATGAGTGTGAAGCACTGACAACTGGTTCTTAACTAATCTAAGGTTTTTCTTGTGTAACACCAACTTCTAAACACTTTGAGAGAAACCACTCGAAGTTGAGAGTTAAAGAGTTTGTGTCGATGGTTAGACTGCATACAGTAGTCTATCACACGCACCAATCCTTTCTTAACCATCTTTACATTTCTGATGCAAGAAATAGACGACTCATCACTTTAAACCAAGTGATGATGATATTTCGAAACTCTATGCCAGTGATCTCTGCTACAACACCGGTAGTAGATGTGAGGCATCAACAACCATTCTCATCTAACAAAGCTTCTAAATTAAGAGTTGTATGACTCAGTGTAATACACCATGCACTGATGACAATTCGAAAGTCTAGCCGATGGGTATGTCTAATAACCAAGACATATTACACGCTCATACCGCTCTTGAATCCTAAACTTCTTCTAAACAAATGTTTGTGATTCAATGTGATATTACCTCACATTGATGAAACATTGAAACTATGGGTCAGTGATCGTTGTTGTTTACCACAATGGCTATGAGACCCCAACAACTCTACCTGATTCAAATTGGCACCAGGATGGTACACTCCGTAGAGTTTGGATACCATTAAACGTCTCGCCAAGAGCCAAGTTGACTTGTCAACTGCATTGAGTTCTTTGATCAAGGATATGCAGGGGCCTAAATCAAAATGGCCACGAGTAGTTCTCCAATACTCAAACAATCGCAGTGCGTTCCCCCGGGTTCACACAGATATTGCAAGAAGTCTCATTCTGAGCCAAGGATGAATCCTTGAACAACTGTGGTGAGAGTTCCTAACTCCGTGACCCACAGGATTTGCTGATTGGTGATCGTATCGAGAAGCGTCAGTAAAATGAAGCGTTCAAGAATTCCAACACAAGTGTGTTCCCGAAGAAGGTGAAGCTGAATTCCATGTGAAAAGTTGCTTGATTTCCTCCTCATTCAAATTATTACTACATTAACACCTCAAGTGATCAAGATGAAGAGAATAAAAATCAGACTCCAGTCAAAGTTAAATCAAAAGACTGGATGTGCTGATTGAAGACATGCTTTATGGCCTAAGGTGCTTACCAATCCAAATCTGAAGACGACCTTCATCGAAGACGAAGTTGTTGCTGCAATGTGCTGAACTCCATCAACATTTACTCCTGTTGCCTGCTAAGCGGAAGGTTTTTCCTGCTAAGGAGGAGATTGTCCATTTGAGGGGGAGATTGTTGAGAATTTTCTGCTGTATTCAACTGATGTCCAAGTTCAAGTGAAGCCTAAAGATAAATGAAAGCATTAAACCAAGGGGGAGATTGTTGGGAATTAATTTTAGTGGTTTAAACTTTTATTTATTAGGGACTTAAAATGTAAAATATCATTTTTAGAGGGGTTAGTTGGTTAATCGGTGTGAGCCAAACAACCAAGGGTTGTTCGGTCTTGGTCCTTGTGGTCGACGCCCTTTATGGGCTTGGTGGATCGGTCCATGGGCTAGGTCACTAGAGTTTTTAGGCCTAGAGTATTTAATGTAATACCGTAACTTTAAATTACAGTAGAGTTGAGTTAATTATAATATAATTGAGATTAAATAAGTTAAAATATGAGTTAGGGAGTATAAAAACCTATCTAAGAAAAGTAGGATGCTAAAAAGATTAAAAGAAACAATTTGAGTTCTTGAAAAGTCAAACCGGGTCGAGTTATAAGACACGGGTCGAGTTTGAGCTAAAGTGAAATTGGAAAAAGGGTAACCCGGGTCGTGTTGATGAGCCCGGGTCGTGTTCAATAGAAACCCGGGTCGGGTCAGTTAACCCGGACCGTGCTACGATTTGGCTGAAGCGAGAAAGATTGCGTAACTAAACCCGGGGCAGGTTCTAAAACCCGGGTCGGGTTTCGAGCAACCCGGAGCGGGTTCTGCAGCCAGGGGCGGGTTACGGGGCAGGGGATTTATACCCATTTCTCCTCTTTTCTTTCATTTACGAACTTGAAAACACCATAGGCGATTTTCAGACCAAAACTTGCAATTTTTGAGCCTTGTAATCGAGGGTTTAACGTTGGAAAAGCTTAGGGAGTCGGATTTAACACTTGAATTACGTTCTTGAGCGCTTGATTTCAAAGGTTAGTGATCTTAATTTCTAGGGTTTCAAACCCTAGATACCCAAATCCGAAGATATGCTTTAAATTAGCTCATGTGTTGCTAATAGATTGTTATTATATGTTGTATTGAGTCTTGTTTACGATTATTACGAAGTTTTAACGGTTGATTTGGTAAAAACCGCAAAATTGGAGGTTTTGAGTTAATAGTACATGATATTCATAGATTATGATCTTTGTTAGCTATTGATTCTTGATCTAATGAGTTAGATGTTGTTAAATTGTTTTGAGGATGTTGAGGTATGATATGTGATGTCGTTTTCAGCATATACACATAGGAGGGAAGGAGATACACGAGGCACGGGTGGACCACGGACTGAACAGACATCAGGTGAGTAGTTATATAGATGAATTGTGTACTGTTATATCATTTGAATTCAGGTAAAATTATGCTAAGATTGATTGGTTGAGTAAGAAGTAAGTTTGGGTGTTGAATTAAAGAGTAATAGTGTGTGATATACGCTTATGACTGAGATAGTCATTTGTGATCTATTTCACGAGATGTTGAACTGTATAATTAAATAGTTTCCTAATTACTAACAGGGCTTTCGAAGCTCATAATTTGTTTGTTATTGTTGTCTGTAGTAGGTTATGGTAATGCAGGTCGTGGAAAATACATCACGGAGGGTTAGCTGGATAGATATGGACCTCGGACTTTGTACTTGTTCTTGTTGTTTAAAACTTTTATGGATATCCCGGTTTTTGTGAAAAAAATGTAAACACTTGTTGTATATAGTTTATAACTTAAACTAGGCTTTTGATGAAACTTTGTAACTAGTTACTCATCTTTTGGGTTTACGCCAATTTAATACTTATGTTTGATTAAATCTTTTGGTGTATCCTAAAATTGAGAAACCGGGTATTACAAGTTGGTATCAGAGCTGTGGTTTAAGAGAATTAAACCTTGAGACGGGTTTAGACTTAAACCAATGAGATAGAAAAGTCCCAAAGAGTCCCGAATAGCTATCCTTCGTGGTGTACTAATGAGTTGATTATGTAACCATATTGAGTATTATGGTGACATACAAAGTGAGTTGATAATGTAACCATATTGAGTATTATGGTAGCATACAAAATGAGTTGATTATACACCATATTGAGTACTATGGTGGTGATTGCTAAATGAGTAAATTTTCTTTTCAGTTAAAATGAGTTCTGGAAAGGAAAAAGAAGGAGGTGATCACGGAGACGAGCATTCGGGATCACAAGATTCTAGACTGGGGCGCCAGTCCGAAGGCGAGAGACCGCCTGAGTTGACATCATCCTTACAAGAGTTAATTGCTGCGGAGGTAGCAAAAGCCGTTAAGGACTTATTGCCTACCTTAATAAGAGCTCAGACGAAGGTGACTAATAGAGATGATCAAAACCGACCTCCTATCACACCTGTGGTTGGGGAGGGTCGGAGAGAGCCAGTTATTACACATGCTGAGGCTGGAGGATCGAGCGAACCAAAAGGTTGCAATTGAGACATTCCGCAAATGTAAACCGAATGATTTCTTCGGTACTGATGATCCTATTGTTGCACGGAATTGGCTAACTCATATCGAGAAAGTTTTTCGTACGAGTAAGTGTGAAGAAAAAGACAAGGTTGAGTATGCTACGAATTGTCTGCATAAAGATGCTCAGTTCTGGTGGGAGAATATAAATCTTGATATAGAGAAAGGATTGGAATCAGAACCGACGTGGGAAGAGTTTAAAATAAAATTTATGAAAGAATATTGCTCAAATACTGCAATGAAAAGTCTAGAGGAGGATTTTCTGAGATTACAGCAGGGAACACGGTCGGTACAAGAGTATACGACAGAGTTTAATGAGAAAGCCAGATTCGCTGCTCATCAGGTAGATACTGAAGAGAGAAAGATTGATAGGTATCTGTGGGGACTGAGGACCCAGATACTAGAGTTTTTACAAAGTTTGAGTTTTACCACTTACCAGCAGATTGTTGAGGCAGCCAAATCTCGAGAAAAAGAATTGTGGAGACAAAATGATGAGAAAAAGGAGGACAAAGATAGTGGAGGTCTGAAAAGAAAGTGGGAAGGAAAATCCGGAGGCAATTTTCAGAAACAACCAGTCCTAGGTTATCAACCTCGAGGTGATTCGAGGAGAATGGAGAGTAAATGGTGTGAAAGATGTCGTTGAAAACATTCTGGAGATTGTAATGTGAGCACCCCGTCCCTTATGTGTGTGTGAAAGATGTCGTTGAAAACATTCTCGAGATTGTTTAGAGAAAAATCGTGTGTGTTTTAATTGCGGAGACAGCGGTCATATTCGCCCAGATTGCCCGAAGCCGAGAACCGATTCACGCCGTGAGATTCCGAGAGCGGGACGAGGTGATAATCGAGGTGATAGAAGAGATAGAGGTGGTGGAAACGTGAGAACTCGAGCTTTTCAGATGACCGTGGAGGAGGCTAGAGATCGGACCGATGTTATCATAGGTATCTTTAGCTTGAACTCTTTTCAAGCACGAGTACTCTTTGATTCTGGTGCATCTGTGTCCTTTATATCAGAGTCTTTTGCTTCTAAATTAGATATTTCGTTAGTTGATTTATATGAAAAAGTAATAGTAGATGTAGCAGATGGGAGATGTGTTTTAGTAAAGAGTCAGTATAAACGATGTCGGCTTGAGATCTTTGGGGTTATATTCCTTATCGATCTGAAGCCAATTACTAATCATGAGTTTGATGTAATAGTCGGGATGGATTGGTTACATGACAATAGAGGTAATATGGATTGTCATGAGAAGACACTTTCCATAAAAACACCGAGTGATTCCCGAATTTTAATATGAGGTGAAAGACGTTCTCGAAAGATACCGACAGTATCACTAGCAACAGCTCGGAGATATATAGAAAGAGGAGGTGAAATGATTTTGGCACATGTGATTAGTGCCGAATCAAAACTTTCTAAAATTGAAGAATTAGAAGTGGTTGGAGATTATCCCGATGTATTTCCAGATGATCTTCCAGGCTTACCATCGAGTCGGCAGGTTGAATTTGTTATCGATGTCATACCGGGGGCGAAGCCGGTAGCTCGACCACCTTATCGATTGGCACCATCTGAGATGGAAGAATTAAAGAGGCAGTTGCAAGAGTTACTGGAACTTGGATTTATTCGTCCGAGTTCGTCTCCGTGGGGTGCGCCAATACTTTTTGTGAAAAAGAAAGATGGTTCTATGAGAATGTGTATAGACTATCGAGAGCTCAACAAGATTACTATAAAGAATTGTTACCCATTGCCGAGGATCGATGATTTATTTGATCAACTACACGGAGCCACGTATTTTTCAAAGATTGATTTGAGATCCGGTTATCATCAATTGAGAGTACAAGAAGTTGATATTCCGAAGATGGCTTTTCGCACGAGGTATGGTCATTATGAGTTTTTAGTCATGCCGTTTGGTTTGACTAATGCTCCTGCTGCTTTTATGGATCTAATGAATCGAATTTGTCGTCCTTTTCTCGATAAATTCGTAATTGTATTTATCGACGACATTTTGATTTACTCGAAGAGTCGAGATGAGCATAGGTTTCATTTACAACAAATATTAGATCTTCTTTGTAATGAGAAATTATATGCGAAGTTTTCGAAGTGTGAGTTTTGGTTACGAGAAATTCAATTTCTTGGCCATGTGATAAACGAAGATGGTATAAAGGTGGATCCGGTAAAAATCGAAGTTGTAATGAATTGGGAGCCGCCAAAGAGTCCAATGGAGGTTCGTAGCTTTTTGGTGTTAGCGGGTTACTATCTAAGATTTGTTGAAAATTTCTCTCGTATAGCTACACCCCTAACCAAATTAACAAAGAAGACAGAGAAGTTTAACTGGACTGAGGAGCAACAGTCAGCTTTTGAACAATTGAGAGATTACTTGTGTAAAGCTCCGATGCTGGTCTTACCGCAAGGAGGAGAAGACTTTGTTCTCTACAGCGATGCCTCCTTAAGTGGTATCGGGTGTGTGTTAATGCAAAAAGGACATGTAATTGCCTATGCATCCCGACAACTCAAACCACATGAGAAAACTTATCCGGTACATGATCTAGAATTAGCAGCGATAGTCTTTGCATTGAAGATGTGGCGACACTATCTTTACGGCGTGCGGTTTCAGATTTATACAGATCACAAAAGTATGAAATACCTGTTTGATCAGAAAGAGTTAAACATGAGACAAAGACGGTGGATGGATCTATTAAAGGATTATGAATGTGAAATACTTTACCATCCCGGTAAAGCCAATGTGGTGGCAGATGACTGAGTCGGAAAGAGCCGCCTATTCGAGTTGTATTGGCTCGAATGGGAGTTGTGAGTCGATTGCCAGAGATGATACACAGATGTCAAAGAGAGGCTAATGATTTAAAGAAGGAAAGAATGATCGGTTATGCGGAAAAACTAATGGAAAATGCGCAAGGAATCAAAACCTTTCAAAGAGCGAGTTTGGGTTCCGAAATATGGCGAAGCAAGACAGCTGTTGCTCAAGGATGCTTACTGTACCAGATATTCAGTTCATCCAGGTAGTACGCGGATGTATTACACTCTAAAGCCGTATTACTGGTGGCCCGGTATGAAGCGAGATGTAGGACATTTTGTGAGAATTGTTTAACATGTCTTCAAGTTAAAGCTAATCACCAAAAACCGTACGGAACAATACAAAGTTACTGATACCAATGAAGAAATGGGATGAAGTCACTATGGATTTCATCACAAAGTTTCCTCAGACTCCCCGAGGATATGATTCCATATGGGTTATTTTTGATAGATTAACGAAGTCAGCTCATTTCATTCCGATCCGAGAAGATTATCAAGTGTCAAAATTAGCTGAGATTTATACTAGATAAATAGTGAGACAACATGGAGTGCCAACTTCAATAATTTCTGACAGAGATAGTCTTTTCAATTCACATTTCTTGCAGAGTTTTCATAGACATTTTGGTACTAAAGCCTTGTTGAGTACTACATATCATCCCCAGACAGATGGACAGTCAGAGAGGACTATACAAACACTTGAAGATATGCTACGAGCTTGTATAATTGATTTTGGAGGCAGTTGGGAAAATCACCTGCCTTTAGTGGAGTTTGCTTATAACAACACTTACCACTCCAGCATACAGATGACACCTTTTGAAGCTTTATATGGTGCACCGTGTAGAACGCCAACTTGTTGGACGGAGATTGGAGAGAAGCCATTAGCAGGACCAGAAATTGTAGCTAAAACCGAGGAGAAGATACAAAGTATCCGTGAGCATATGCGAGTAGCCCAAAACCGTCAGAATCAATATGCAGATAAAAGAAGGAAGCCACTAGAGTTCCAAGTCGGAGACATGGTGATGTTAAAAGTGTCCCCGTGGAAAGGAGTAATCCGCTTTGGTAAAAGAGGGAAGTTGAGTCCGAGATTTATCGGACCCTTTCAAGTCTTGGAGAAAATTAGAGCAGTTGCGTACAAACTTGAACTTCCTGATGAATTACAAGGTATTCACAATGTGTTCCATGTGTCACACCTTAGAAAGACGTTGCATGATAAATCTACTCAAGCACCTTTGGCCAGAGTTCAATTAGACGAGGAATTGAGATATCAAGATATGCCGGAACGAATCTTAGACAAAAAGATCAAGAAGTTGCGAAATAAAGAAATTGGTATGATCAAAGTACAATGGCGACATCATAGAGGAATGGATGTCACTTGGGAAGCTGAGGAAGAGATGCGGTCAAAATATCCCTTTTTATTTCGAGAGATTTCGAGGACGAAATCTTTTGAAGGGGGTAAGAATTTGTAATACCGTAACTTTAAATTACAGTAGAGTTGAGTTAATTATAATATAATTGAGATTAAATAAGTTAAAATATGAGTTAGGGAGTATAAAAACCTATCTAAGAAAAGTAGGATGCTAAAAAGAGTAAAAGAAACAATTTGAGTTCTTGAAAAGTCAAACCAGGTCGAGTTATAAGACACGGGTCGAGTTTGAGCTAAAGTGAAATTGGAAAAAGGGTAACCCGGGTCGTGTTGATGAGCCCGGGTCGTGTTCAATAGAAACCCGGGTCGGGTCAGTTAACCCGGACCGTGCTACGATTTGGCTGAAGCGAGAAAGATTGCGTAACTAAACCCGGGGCAGGTTCTAAAACCCGGGTCGGGTTCTGAGCAACCCGGAGCGGGTTCAGCAGCCAGGGGCGGGTTACGGGGCAGGGGATTTATACCCATTTCTCCTCTTTTCTTTCATTTACGAACTTGAAAACACCATAGGCGATTTTCAGACCAAAACTTGCAATTTTTGAGCCTTGTAATCGAGGGTTTAACGTGGGAAAAGCTTAGGGAGTTGGATTTAACACTTGAATTACGTTCTTGAGCGCTTGATTTCCAAGGTTAGTGATCTTAATTTCTAGGGTTTCAAACCCTAGATACCCAAATCCGAAGATATGCTTTAAATTAGCTCATGTGTTGGTAAATTGGAGGTTTTGAGTTAATAGTACATGATATTCATAGATTATGATCTTTGTTAGCTATTGATTCTTGATCTAATGAGTTAGATGTTGTTAAATTGTTTTGAGGATGTTGAGGTATGATATGTGATGTCGTTTTCAGCATATACACATAAGAGGGAAGGAGATACACGAGGCACGGGTGGACCACGGACTGAACAGACGTCAGGTGAGTAGTTATATAGATGAATTGTGTACTGTTATATCATTTGAATTCAGGTCAAATTATGCTAAGATTGATTGGTTGAGTAAGAAGTAAGTTTGGGTGTTGAATTAAAGAGTAATAGTGTGTGATGTACGCTTATGACTGAGATAGTCATTTGTGATCTATTTCACGAGATGTTGGACTGTATAATTAAATAGTTTCCTAATTACTAACAGGGCTTTCGAAGCTCATAATTTGTTTGTTATTGTTGTCTGTATTAGGTTATGGTAATGCAGGTCGTGGAAAACACATCACGGAGGGTTAGCCGGATAGATATGGACCTTGGACTTTGGACTTGTTCTTGTTGTTTAAAACTTTTATGGATATCCCGGTTTTTGTGAGAACAATGTAAACACTTGTTGTATATAGTTTATAACTTAAACTAGGCTTTTGGTGGGTGTACTCAGCATGTGCTAACATGCTAAAAGGTACAAGTCTCAATGGTGTATGTACAAGTCAAATAGCTGATGGCGAGCTTGCTCGAAACTCAGCGAGGGAGAGATGGCGAGATGCTTGGCGAGGAGGGGAGGGGTAGTTTGGCGAGGCAATGGCGAGGCTTTAGCAAGGGGGACAGCGAGCTGCTCCCCCCAGCCTTAAAAGCATAAAAGCATATACCAAGGAAAGTTAGAAATGAAGCATATCTATACTTATACAAAACAAAACTACTTAAATAAGAAATAACACTCAGAGAGTAGATGTAGATCAAGTGAAACTTACTTATCCCATGTATTCCTACACAATGTATCACACCCAACTAATTAGCATATAATCAAAAACTTTGTACAAACATTAAAGCATGAATACAAGCATGTGTATTTTCTCAAAACCTATAATTATATAACCAAACACCAGTAGATAGCAGTGCAGTTTATTTTTCTTGCTAAACCTCTACAACCTATGTGCCGACTTCAGCAACCCACTCCAACATTAAATCCAATAGGTAGAAATGCTAAAAAACAATATTTTCCAAATTAAGCATAAAAGGTGGACCTTTAAAAGCATCACATCACCAAACAATCCAGAAATGAATAGGTTGTGTTGTTGCATCCTACATGGAAATTGTAACTATGGTTCTTGAATGCCAATGATATGTTGTTAAAAAAATTCAAGTTGGACTTATGTTTTCTCGGTTACAACAACACATATTCCTACAAATTTCGTTTACTTGACATAGATAAGGTAGGTTTAGAAAGAGTCTCAACTGAGTTATATTTGGAGGAGTCCTGAAGAAAAACATAAATAAATATTTTCAAAATCCATGTTTTCGTGTATAAATTTGCGTAAATCTGTATTTTCATATAACATGTTTAAAAAACAAATCGTATTCGTGTCATGTAACGTGTTAGACATATTAATTGCATGTCGTGTTTCATATCTAGACACATTTTACAATTCGTGTAATATAAAATTTGTATCTGGCCTGAGATGACATGTTGACACGATTGTTAGGTTTATAACCAGCCACACATTTTTGGTATTCTAGCATTATATTTGTGGGCACTCTCAACTCTCAAGGAGTTAGATCCTCATAGAAACAATATGTGGTTATTTGAGAGTTTAGTTTTTGGAAATAATGGTTTACCATTAACAAAACATAAAAGCATTAAACCTCAGGTACACCCACAATGACCTCACACGGTTTCCTACAGTCTAAATTTGTAACAATGGCTCATTTTACTAAATCAAGAGAAAAATGTTTTAGTTTTTATAAGCTTTATAAAATTACTAGAATAGCGGGTCTTTTTAACAAATTGATTGAATTGCAAAATTTTAAAAGTTGGTCCTAGTTACATAAGTTGTTTCTCGAAATAGTGTAAAGTACATTGGTTATCAGGTTAATTTCTTCATGTCATTGTGTTATTGTTTACTAAACATTGATATAAAGAATTTAACACCTACCCTCTTGTCCCCATGACGGGTGACATTGGAGTTGCCAAAGCCATTCTACTGGACTAAACCCCAGTAAGATCAATTCTTGATTCTATATATAATGTTATATATCATATTAGATCATCAAACTTATAAATTAGTTATCTTATTTATTTGATAGCTATCATATACCCGCTTTTGAATCAACCGGTAGAAACAACAAGGTATCTAGACAACCGTTGTCAACTCGTGTATCGAACACTTAAAATATATTTCAAAGACAACCACCCTCCCAAAGACGAGGTTACCTTAGCAACAGATCAACCTGGTATATCTATAGACACAAGTAAAAAGTAAAAAAGGAACATTGGTTATGTACCAAGCCTTCAGATCTTCAGGCATAAAAGATAAGCTTCGGACTGGACTAGACTGGAGCCTTCAGATATGGACGCATCACATCATGAGCCTTCAGATATGGACGTATCACTTCATTACAAATATATTCAACAAGATCCTTGTGATAGAGATGTCGGAGGACAACTTCGTAACCACATAACGAGTACCTTGTGGTTGAAGTTGTAATGGCCTTTGTGGCCTAGAGATTGGGTTTAATCGCCCAATATATGTGGTTGGGGCCTTTGTGGTTCACACAATGGAGGGGGTGCTGTGAGTCTTAGTGACTCGAGACCGTAGGGGCTGAGGAGGAGGCAAATATTGAAGCCTTTGTGGCTTACGATCGTAGAGGTTGTAGAGTGGAGGAATATGTGTTGAAAGTGGGTGTAACAAAGTACCATCTAGTGGTTCAGAATTAAGATTGTGTGTATGCATGTGTTTCTTGTCATACACCTTGCTTATTCATTGAGTAGGCTTAGGTGTCGGGGGACATCTGTGTGACTATATAAAAAGTACCTTGTAGTCATTGATAGTGAGTTATAGTTGGCTCTATTAGCTTATATTAACGAGTATCTATAAGTTGTTACAGGGATTTGCTGCACCTACGAGTTGGATGATGTTTTGTGTTGTGAATGAAGTGATTCTATGTTGTTGTAGTGTTTTTCACTAAGCCTTGTAGCTTACTGACAACGCCTAGTGATATCAAGTATTTTAGGCGTTGTTGAGCCCTGTTCTTGATTAAATTATATCAAATATGTCTGGGTATTCTCACTTTTCGTGCCAGGACTTGTTTGGAGAAAAAGAGTAAAAACAGGGACTAAAGGTGTACAAAAGGAAAAAGTATGGAAAGAATGGAAAATCAAGAGAACTCGTACGCGCGCCACGGGAATAAACTATGCGCGACGCGGGCTTAAGGCGGTGGAACACATTTAAATGTCGAAGAAAACGGGAAAAGATAAGTACGCGCGCCGCGGAATTCATTTCTGCGCGGCGCGGTTGCGGGAAATTTGCAAGTATAAATAGACTCATTTCCAGCCGAAAACGGCAGCAAAGACCCGGGTGTAAAATCGACCTTGAAGCTCTTTGACTCCAGGATTTCATTTCAGAAGACTCTCAATTGGTATTTTATGATTTTTGATTTAATTTCTTTTTTAGTAGCAAGTAGTTTGTAGCTAAAGTCTTTGGGAGTGACAACCACTGACTTGAGCACTTAGGTTTCTGTTTTAGAAACATTTTGGTTACTGATTCTGTATTTGGAATTCGGATTTGGTGATTGGAATCATTCGGTTACATTTTATGTTAACATTTCGGTGTTTCTGGATGATTGTGTTTGATTGTTTGTGTTGAATTATGTGTGGACCTTATTGGGACTGTTTTCCTTGGTTGAATTCAGTAGCTAATTAGGTTATTTGGTAAGCATTAAACCTTGGCTAGTAGCTGTTCCATAGTACTTTAACTAGTGGTAGTTTATGCTTTGCTTGGTTTGGCTAGTTTGGATGTCTTTGATTGCTTCTGATTCAGAGATGTACTTCTGATTTCAGAAAGTGACTAGGTCATTTGGACATAGCTTAGCTTGGCTTGAGTGTTGAGCATTGTCTCATTTGCTAGTGATAGGAAAATAGAAACCAGATCCTCCGACTATAGCTGTGACACTATTAGTTGGTAATCTCTCATCTAGTCTAACCACGAAGCTCCTGTGGATCGACCCTGACTACCGCTATACTAGTGTGTGTGTGTTAGGTTTTCTCTTATTTTTGACCGCACGACGACCTCTGCGCGTGTCACTTACGTATGTGTTATGTGTGTGCAGGTTAGCAGATTGTAGCGCCCGGCTCTGATCGTGTGAACGATTGTGAAGATATCTACTTGTGAATTCTGAGGGTACGAGTATACATATTTGGTGTTAATTGTGAAAAAGAAATGTATGTATATTCGGTGCCGATTTCCAGTTGTTACAATTATGGTGGCCGGCGGAGGTAGTGAAGGTCGCATTTGGTCCGATTTTTCTTCTGGAACGATTTAATGCTATAATAAGGTATCATTTGAAAATGTCATCCTACTATATCATTGTACTTTCAAAGAATGAATAAAAAATTAAATTAAATTACAGAAACAAATAGAAAAGCACTATATTTCTCGTTTGCCAAATGTTGAAATCCAGAATTCTTTGAGGAATGATGTACAATTAATGTTTAAAAAGATGTCCCCAAGGATCTTTAAAAGATTTACATGTTATGATTTTCCTGTGCGTTTTCGTGTGTTCTGTCTGCAATTGTGAGTGCTCTATTTGTATGATTTATGTGTCCTGTATTTTAGTGAGTAAAAAGTTTTACTTGTAGGAGTTCATATAATCTTTTTTGGAATTGAATAGGGCTTCTTTTGTTGGGATGAGAACTAAAGCAGACACGGTACATGCATCCTAATGGAACATATTATGCTTCAACAACTACTAGAAGCACTAACAGTGATGGTGTAGTTAACTGTATAAGTGACCCTCACACTTTCTTGATTTGCACAAAAAAAGTGATTACTTTGTTATAAATTCAACTTATTGATGCATTTAAACTTGTACAATACACTTTTCATTTTAAGTTGGTGTAAAATAACTTACGACAAAGAATTGTTACACCCGTTATCAAACAAAATACAAATTTTTACTCAAATAAATAATCTAATATTTCTAAAACTAAGGATTTCGGGTTTTTAGCATCTGTAAGTTTTAATAAGAACGACAACATATGAATAAGTAGAATATACATTTACAACCCACAAGATGCGTAAAAAGGGTCTTTAAAGACTTACTATTACATTAATTCAGATGTATATGCAATAAAAAGAAATTGACCGTTGAGCAAATTAACTAATAAATACATGAATACCTTTTAAAAACAATAAAACATCTTTACTTAATTACTTACATTTGCTTATTGGTGCTTAGTTATGATGATACGTTTTCTACTCATGGCACGTTTTTTTTTTTGGACAAGCGAATACAACATGTTCACCAATTTGGTTATCTTATTTTATTTCACATATGCACGTATAAATTACCAATTCAACACTCCAATTGCTATAATCTATCATTTACATGATCTCACATTGCAACTTAGATATAGTATTTGTTTCAAAAATACAGTCCTACGAATATCTAATAGAAAACAAATAAAAGGGCCAATTATAAAAATTTACGCATAAAAACTTTAGAAAAATAAGAAATGCATGACTGTTTTACAAACCAATTTTAATACGTGACAAAAAATAATAATAAATGAGGGTATTTATCGGACACATTTTGAGATAAAAATCAGGGCAATATATCCAAATTTTTTTTTTCAGGTTAACCACTCATTATATTTTTTAGACAAAACTTCATAAATGGTCCCTGTGGTTTCAAAAGATATCGAGTTTGGTCCCTAACTTTCAAAAACCTCAAGGGTAGTCCCTGTGGTTTGAAAACTTTTGTTAAATCGTCCCTGAGTCATATGAAATGACTAATCTACCCTTTTTAATTTATTTTACATTTACTTTAACTAAAACTTATTTTTAAAAACAACAAAGAAAAAGAAAAAGAAAAGAATTACCACCCTAAACCCCCCTTCCCCCACCCTTACCCTGTTACCCCCACTTCACTCTTTCTCTCTCTCTCTCCTCCTTCTCTCTCTTGTCTGGTATGATTAAGGGTTCCATCAGGCCCCATTGTAGCGAATTTAGGAAGAAAAAGAGAGTTTTGGTGGTAGTGCTTGCGATTCAGAAGCCTGGAGAATCAATGAGATCGAGAGTTAATGAGTATTTGCGTATGTGTGTCCGTGATTTTAACCGAGAGACAAAGGGGGATCGAGAAAGAAAGTTAGCGGTGGACAGTGTTGATGGTAGCAGATATACCATCGAGGCGGGAAGAATAAGATTGAGAGAATTAGAGGAAAATAAACTCGTTGTTACTGCTACCGGGGAAAAATGTAAATACAGAAAACGAGAACAAAGGCTCTGATCAACCCTCAAAATCTCTTTCTTTCTCCCAAAATAATATATCTTCTCTTTTATTGAAAAATTTTAGATCGATTTTACCATCTCCAACGCTCTGATCAACCCTCATTAGGGTATGTCCTTCATCAATCTACACCAAATTTCCCCAAATTTGTCTTTAATTTGTTCGTAGAATTTGATTTCAAGTATTTTGAGTAGATAAAAAACCATAAAACGGATGTTGTTCGAACATACATGGATCATCTTCTGTAGCTTATGGCGCTGCTGAAGAAATCGGTCCTTTACATATAAATTCTGACGGGAAGACGCTTTATATGAACCCATATTCTTGGAACAAGTGTACGAACACTTTCTTCCTGTTAATTTCACCAATTGTATAACCAGATTGCTCTTACACGTGTAATTGATCTCGATTGTTTGACTTGGCAGTGGCGAATTTACTCTTCCTTGAATCACCAGCAGGAGTTGGCTACTCATATTCAAACACTTCATCAGATTTGTATACAGCAGGTGATGCAAGAACAGGTAAGCGCCTCACGATATTTGCAAAAAGGAAATTTTTTTTCCCCTTTTAGAGTTCCATGATTTTGACTTCTTTGGATGTTCGTTGACGATTTTTAGCTGAAGATTCGTATGCATTCCTTATCAATTGGCTCGATCTTCTAACTTCTAATCTTCCGTAATTTCCAAATCTAATCATCTTCCACAATTTCAGTTAGAAAATGCTTAGATTTACCCTTGAAGTCGGGTATAAACCCACCCACTCTATGAAGTAGAGGATGAAGAAAGAAGAAATAAGAAAGGAGACGAAGGGAGTAGGGATGAAGCCGAATGACAAATAAAGGAAAGGAGAGAGAGGGAGTGTTTGTTTTTTTTTTCTTTTTTTTACCCTTAAAAATAAATTTTAGTTAAACAAAATGTAAAATAAATTAAAAAGGGTACATTAGTCATTTTGTATGGCTCATGGACGATTTAACAAAAGTTTTCAAACCACAGGGACTACCCTTGAGGTTTATGAAAGTTAGGGACCAAACTAAATATATTTTGAAACAACAGGGACCATTTATGAAGTTTTGTCTATTTTTTATATTAAAACCACCCAATTCTGAAAAAATATTTTCACCACAATTACTGTAGTTTTCTATTGCCGGATAACAGGTTACCATGGTAATATCACATTATTTTCTTTCTATTAAAACCACAAAATTTAACACTTTTTTGTAATTTGACTACAATAACAATTTTTTTTTGTATTTTTTCCTTTTTTTGTTGAATATATATATATATATATATATATATATATATATATATATATATATATATATATATATATATATATATATATATATATATATATATATATATATATTGTTGGGAAAAGTTGTTAAGTGTGATATTTTTGTAATTCTTTAGAAATGTATATTTTGTTATCACAATAACAACTTGTAATTTTGCTGTATTTACTTATAATAACACTAGACGAATGCCCGCGCGTTGCGCTGGGAAAAAATTAGTTAGAATACAAACAAATACATGTTATTTTTTCCCAAATTAAAAAAATTATATAGAAAAATATTTTCATTATTTTTAATTATATGATAATAAATACATGTGTAATAAATTTGGAAGACAACGAATTTTAATAATTTTAATGAATAAATACAATGTATCAAATAAAAATCAAATTAATATGGTTTAAGATAAAGAATTATCTCAAACCACATAAGTTTGGTAGTCTACCAACAGTTTGTGTTTGGATAATGTTTTTGTAAAATTTCAAATTTAATTCTACTTTTATCTATTTTAAAATCAATTTAAAGATTGTGTATTTGTTCATGTTTTAATTTCAAATATTTAATTTAAATTAATAGTATGCTCTTTTCTAAATAATTGAAGTAAATTAATTGTATTATATAAGAGAAAGATAAAATGTCATATGTGTATGTGAAACAATATGAGATAAAGAAAAAAAACTTCAAATTAATGTGGTAAAAAATAAATCATTTATTTTGAACAATATTGATTTGAATGACTTCATGTATAATAAAAAATAAATATATTTAGAATACTCGAAGTATATTTATTGAATGACCTTTGAAAAAATTAGAAATCGTCATTTTTTACCAATGATATTGCATAATAAATAAAAGTTCAAAATTGCATTATTCAATACAATGCATGCGATTTTGTGAAACTTGATAAACGAATCCATATCTCATCTCGGATTGACTTGCTAAATATTTAAAGCTCAACTTCATTAAAAAATAATAAAATTTTAATTATATATTTCCTTGAAATTAACAACGCCTAGTGATATCAAGTATTTTAGGCATTATTGAGCCCTGTTCTTGATGAAATTATATCAGATATGTCTGGGTATTCTCACTTTTCGTGCCAGGACTTGTTTGGAGAAAAAGAATGGAAACAGGGACTAAAAGCGTGCAAAAGGAAGAAACTTGGAAAAGAATGAAAAATCAAGGAAACTCGTACGCGCGCCGCGAATCTATGATACGCGCGACGCGGGCTTAAGGCGGTGTAACACATTCAAATGCCGAAGAAACGGGAAAAGATTAGTACGCGCGCCGCGGATTATTCATCGGCGCGGCGCGGCTGCGGTAAATTTCAAACTATAAATAGAGGCATCTACAGCCGAAAACCCGAGCAAAGACCGGGTGTAAAATCGACCTTGAAGCTCTTTGACTCCAAGATTTCGTTCCAGCAACTTCTCAAGTGGTATTTTCATGTTTTGGATTTTATTTTCATTTAGTTAGATATTTGTAAGCTTTAGTTTGTATCTTTGGGAGTGACAACCATTGATACCAAGCTTAGGTTTATGTTTTATTAGTATTTAGTTACTGTTTGGATGTTTGGAATCTGAATTTGGTTAATGAAAGCATTTGGTTACAATTAATCTTGAGTATTTTGATGTTTTGGATGTGTGTTTGTGTTTTGGATGTTTGAATTGTGTTTGGATATTGCTTTGGCCTTGTTTGGAACTGTTTTCCTTTGCTGAAATCAGTAGCCAATTAGGTTAGTTTGGGCATTGAACCTTAGCTAGTAGCTGTTCAGTCAGAACCCTAGTTATTAGTTAGGTTATGCCTTGTTTGGTTTGGATACCTTTGTTTGCTTCTGATTCAGAGATGCACTTCTGATTTCAGAAAGTGACTAGGTTAGGTTGAGTTGAGCTTAGCTTATGCTTGGCTGGACTTTGTTTGGTTATTATTGGATAGTTGAGCATTTAGAAACTAGATCCTCCGACTGTAGCGTGACACTACTAGTTGGTAATCTGTCATTTAGTCTAACCACGAAGCTCCTGCGGATCGACCCTGACTACCACTGTACTAGTGTGTGTTAGGTTTTTCTTTATTTTTGACCGCACGACGACCTAGGCGTGTCAAATTTTGGCGCCGTTGCCGGGGAGCTGTGCGCTTAGATTAGGTGATTTGTAGGACTTAACTTCTGATTTTTTTATGTTGATTTTAGTTTGCTGATTTTTGGTATGTGTACATCCTTGTAATGGGTGATTACATGTACCCGGATCAGTATTATGAAAATTATGAAAATCCGGCAACACCTATTACGAGGATGATTGCTACAATGGATCATCCGATGACAATGGATGGCGGACCGAGGAGTCATCTCAGCCTGAAATTTCTACAACTTGGGCCCAACTTTGGGTACTCTGGTATAACACTCACCAAGAACAGAAGGACCAGTCTGATGCTCTTTTAAGATTGCAAGCTTCTTTAGATAGGTTGGAGGAAAGTTGGAAAAGTTCACCACCTTCGCCAGAACCGGAGGCGAGTGATTTTCATACCAATAATAATGTGTGTGAACTTGCATCACCTGAATATGTGATGGAAGGGCATACACCGTGGGAAAGTCAAGAGACCACTGAGAGGGTCGAAAATGTTGTTGAGGAAGAGGTTGTAGGTGACAATGCTACCTCCGACTCAACATCTTTTGATATTTTTGATGTTTTTGAAAATGTTAATAATGTTGATCTGGTGATGTGTGAATCTGTACCATCACCAGACAATTTGGTTGAGGAGGATGTTGTGGAGGAGGCTGTAAGTGACAGTACAGATCTCGGCCCAACAATTCCCGAAATTGTTGAAATTGCAAATGTTTTTGGGGAAGGGGGTGTAGATGACAATATTACCCCTGACCC
This sequence comes from Cichorium intybus, assembly GCA_023525715.1. Taxonomy (NCBI): domain Eukaryota; kingdom Viridiplantae; phylum Streptophyta; class Magnoliopsida; order Asterales; family Asteraceae; genus Cichorium; species Cichorium intybus. The sequence goes on from CM042011.1 coordinate 79,341,545, forward strand.
TATAATTTTTGAAAATTTTGAGAAATTTGAAAGCAAGGATCTGGTGATGGGCGACTTTGTACCACCATCAGATCAAACCAGTCGCTCACTCTTGGAACCGATCCACCTGTTGGACGATGATCAAGAAGTTGATGTTGACGAATTAATGTTTGAAAACAATAAACATGATTTTATCACCACTCATGATCCATTCATGAATGGCAAATTAGATGTGATCAATACCATCGATGAGGAGATATGGAAGCATCCCGATAGGTTGCCTTCCGATCCCATTCGATTGGAAAACTTTTATTGGTACTGCAAACCAAAATTGCAAACTGAAGACAATCTACAATATGTGAGCAACAAACGAGGCGCAAAACAACTGATGGGAGAAGCTTTGGGCGCACTCCACATCAAACCTGTGATCTTGAAGAGATATAGAAGGAAGGACCGAGCTTGGAGGTTCAAAGCTACGTCCAAGCATTCACAGGAGTTAATCAAAAAGCCGCAACTGGGCAGCAACAGGAGAACCAACAAGCCATTCGACCCAGGAAAGTTTTGCGGAGCAGTGGATCAACAAAGGAACGGTGGTGACTGAAAATCAGCTGAAACAAATGGCGTACGATCCACCGTAGCTGGAGTAGGAGTACCACGTCTGGCTGAAGACGTTAAACTTAGCGCTTGTTGGGAGGCAACCCATCGTGTCATAGTTAGGATCTATATTTCTTTGAATTAAGTAGGAAAATACATCAATCTTTTTGCAGGTATTAGTGGTCTAAAACAAGTGTGGGGTCGTGTGAGAAGTTTTGAAATTTTTGAAGACCGCGCCGCGGGTTTTTGAATTACGCGGCGCGGGGTTGTAAACCAACCCGATGCGCAGGGGTTGATTTGGTGACGCGCGCGACGCGCAAAGCGTAAATCCGCGACGTGGGAATTGATCAGTCGGTTTTCTCCTATATAAGGTAAGCCGCGACTCAACCCAACTCCACACGACTCGGAGCTCTGATCAACAAATTTCTCTTGCATTTTTTCTTGCTCATTTTGTTTCCACTGCCAAGGTACGCTATTCTAACTATCTATTAGTTGTTAAAACTAGCGATTAGGTGGTTAATTTTAGTAATTTGCCCAAAATAGTTCAAAACTTAGGATCACCAATGCTAACTCATAGGGTGTTTGTTTTGCCAAATAGAGACCCTAGATGAGTTAGTCGGCACTTAGGCTACCTTGTGGTATGATTAGATCGAGTTTAGCAGGTTAAATTACGAGTTTGATTCGGGGTTTTGCAGACAGCCGCTCGCCGCGACGTGCCTTGCTCTTGGGCCGCGCCGCGGTGCAGCAGGGAAGAAAAGGACTAATTTTGCAAAAACAAAATTTCTTTTGTGGCTATGTATCTTTTTGCAGATGATGTTCAGATTAGAGCACGCTTTCCTCCAGTTCCCCGAGGGACTGGCTAGCTCCGCGGAGTACATTTTGCGGAGGGACGCGTTGACTAGTCGCCGGGTTCTCGAGGCGACGGTCATTGACAGGGATATACTGAGGGATGCGGGACTATGGGGTGCGATCGAGCCATTCTTACATCGCACCTGGACTCACGAGGATGCTTCACTTACTTGCCGTGGCTGGGATAGGATCATGGCCACGGACGAGGACGTGGTCTACACCGAGCTACTGTTGGAGTTTCTCTCCACGATCAATTTCGCTCCTCGGGCTTCAGACCCACGATCCAGGATTATACGGTTCCGACTGGGAGGTGCACAGAGGGAGTGCAACCACCGGGAGTTTTGACACGCCTAGGTCGTCGTGCGGTCAAAAATAAGAGAAAACCTAACACACACTAGTATAGCGGTAGTCAGGGTCGATCCACAGGAGCTTCGTGGTTAGACTAGATGAGAGATTACCAACTAGTAGTGTCACAGCTACCGTCGGAGGATCTAGTTTCTACCTTCCTAATCACTAGCAAACAAAAGCAATGATCTAACACACTCAAGCCAAGCTAAGCTAAGCTCAAATGACCTAGTCACTTTCTGAAATCATAAGTACATCTCTGAATCAGAAGCAATCAAAGGCATCCAAACTAGCAAAACCAAGCAAAGCATAAACTAGCCACTAACTAGAGTTCTACTAAACAGTTACTAGCCAAGGTTTAATGCTTACAAACTAACCTAATTAGCTACTGATTTCAGAAAAGGAAAACAGTCCCAATAAGATCAAAACAATATCCAAACAAAGATCAAACATCCAAAACCAAACACAAGCATAAAAACACCGAAAAGCTAAGATAAAATGTAACCAAATGCTTCTCATTCACCAAATCCGAATCCAAACATAAAAAAACAGTAACCAAATGATCCAAAAACAGAAGCCAAAGCTTAATATCAATGGTTGTCACACCCAAAGATACAAAACCAAGCTTAAATCTAACTATTTAATTACAAATAATATCTAAAACTAACCAATACCAATTGAGAGTCTTCTGGAATGAAATCTTGGAGTCAAAGAGCTTCAAGGTCGATTTTACACCCGGTCTTTGCTAGGGTTTTCGGCTCGAAATGCATCTATTTATACTTGCAAATTTCCCGCAGCCGCGCCGCGCAAAAGTGAAATCCGCGGCGCGCGTACTGATCTTTTCCCGTTTCTTCGGCATTTGAATGTGTTCCACCGCCTTAAGCCCGCGTCGCGCAGATGATGTATCCGCAGCGCGCGTACGAGTTTCCTTGATTTTTCATTCTTTCCAACTTCTTCCTTTTTGCACGCTTTTAGTCCCTGTTTCCATTCTTTTTCTCCAAACAAGTCCTGGCACGAAAAGTGAGAATACCCAGACATATTTGATATAATTTTATCAAGAACAGGGCTCAACAACGCCTAAAATACTTGATATCACAAGGCGTTGTCAAACACCCCACTTGTCTCGACCACCGGCGTGTTCACTGTAGCGCTACAACTCCGGAATACGAAATCAAGGATCTGTTTGTTCGCAATTATACCTGTGAACACGCCGGTGGTCGAGACAAGTGCAGGGGGCATGGTGACCCCACACTTATCTGAGACAACTCCTTCTCAAATTGGTATATCATGCATAACTTAACAAACAAATTAAAAACAAACATGACAAATAAAATATGAACAAAAATATACAGATAGAAGTGTCATAAGTTTGTACATATATCCCAAAAAATATAAAAAGTAAGAAAAAGAAAAAAGTACATCAATCACTGCCAGGTGGCCTGGAGGGTCCGGCCTCATGATCATGGGCCCTGGCTGGGAATGGTCGGGGGCGTCGGCCCTGCTGAGTGGCCAACTCCAAAAGTACCTCCCCGATCCACTCGAGCTGGTCCTCCATCCTTGCAACCCGGGCCTCCAACCGATGGATGGCCGCTGGGTCCTCCTGCGGCTGTGGCTGCGGCTCTGGTGCTGGCTCTGGCCTCCTGCGTCTCCTGCCAGGCTGGGCATACGCGGGCTGAGGTGCCTGAGGAGGCTCGGTCGGTGCCCGGATGAACTGCTCCGGGCACTGCTGCTCAATGAGCCGCATCCTCTCCAAAGTGCGTGCTGTAGTGCGCGATGGAGGTAGAGCAGTCAAGGAGGCAACAACGGGGGCAGTGAAGATCCCGTATGAGCGTGCCAGGCGGGTGATGAAATACCCCCTGGCTAGTGGACTGCTGGTGGAAGCGCCGATCGAGTGGGTGGAGAGAACGACCGCGAGGGCGAAGGGGAGATGGAGGAATCGGGACGGGTCGAGGAGAGCCCACAGGTATGTCATATCCTCCCCAGACACCTTCTCGCCCCCCTCCCGCTGCATGATGGAGGTGGAGACGATCCGATGCATGAGGCGGTGAAGTGGATCGCGTAGGTGGCTCTCCCTCGAGGTCCCTGCCTCATACATAACATTGGACAATGGTGTCCAAATCTCCATGTTGGGAGCCCGCTCCGACTGCCCCTGAATGCACGCACCAAAGAACTGCGTGAAGTAACGGTGCTGCAAATCCGCTGGAGTGTAGATGCCTGTGCGTCTCCCGAACTACCGGAGGTTGCACTCCCTCTGTACACCTCCCAAACGAAAGCGGATGAGCCTGGATCGTGGATCCGACGCCCTGGGAGCAAAATAGATGGTAGACAGGAACTCCAGGAGAAGCTCCGTATAGACCACATCCTCGTCAGTGGCCATGATCCGGTCCCATCCACGGCAAGTAAATGACGCCTCCTCGTGGGTCCAGGTGCGATGCAAGAACGGCTCGATCGCACCCCAGAGCCCTGCGTCTCTCAATATGTCTCTATCAATAACCGTCGCCTCAAGAACCCGGCGATCCCTCAATGCGTCCCTCCGCGAAGTATACTCTGCAGAACTGGCCAGTCCCTCGGGGAACTGGAGGAAGGCATGCTCCAATCTGAACATCATCTGCAAAAAGAAAATATAGCCACAAAACAAAAAATTTTGCAAAATCAGTCCTTATCTTCCCAGCCGCACCGCGGCGCGGCCCAAGAGCAAGGGCGCGGCGCGGCGTGCGGCTGTTTCCAAACCCCGATCCTAAATCTCAATTTAACCTGCTACAACTCAATATAATCATACCACAAGGTAGCCTAGGTGCCGACTAGCTCATCTAGGGTCTCCATTTGGCAAAACAAACACCCTATGAGCTAGCATTAGCGATTCTAAGTTTTGAACTATTTCGAGCAAATCACTAAAATTAACTACCTAATCACTAGTTTTAACGAGCAATAGATAGTTAGAATAGCGTACCTTGGCAGTGGGAACAAAATGAGCAAGAAAAATTGCAAGAGAATTTCGATAAACAGAGCTCCGAGTCGTGTGTGGGTCGTGTGAGCCGCGGCTTACCTTATAAAGGAGAAAACCGACTGATCGTTTACCACGTCGCGGGTTTACGCTTTGCGCGTCGCGCGTGTCACCAAATCAGCCCCTGCGCATCGGGCTGGTTTACGATCCCGCATCGCATAATTCAAATATCCACGGCGCGGACTTCAAAAATTTCAAAACTTCTCAAATGACCCCACACTTATTTCAAACTACTAGTACCTGCAAAAAGATTGATGTATTTTTGTATTTTATTCAAAGAAATATATCCTAACTTATGACACGATGGGTTGCCTCCCAACAAGCGCTAAGTTTAACGTCTTCAGCCAGACGTACTACTCCTAAGCTGACTCTTCTTCTTCTTGGACCCCTGATGGCATTTGCTGCAATCCTGGCATGAAATTGTTGGCCATCATTGTCATAAGAGATGTGAGTTGAGTCATTCGATCGCTCACACCGCTGATCCATTGTTGTTGAGATTTCAAGAGCTTAAAAACATTCGCCTCTCGTTCTCTTGATTCCTTTTCGTATTGCTGGTGCCTTGCTTCCATTATCTCTATCATGTCCAGCAGTTGTTCTTTGTCGATGGTGGACAATGGGTGGTCCTTGGTCTCCTTTAAAATCTCTTCTTTTCCTCCCTCTCCCGTACGTGTCCAGATCTTTTCCTTACTCCTGATTCCTGACTCCATTAATGTTTTCCTGTCTACTTGTTTGCCATTTTCTTCTGAAGGTAATGATATCGGGTTCCCAAACATATTCAATCTTCTTTTCCTGGTCCCAAAGAAAATATCCATATCTCCAGTCTTGCAATCGATCACTGAACCAGCAGTTGCTAAGAATGGACGCCCTAAGATGAGTGCAGGCGCATCATCCAGACTTTTATATTCCATAACCAGAAAATCCACGGGATAGAAAAAGTCCCCAACTTTGACTATGACATTTGTTAGGTTTCCCCGAGATACCTTAGTTGATTGATCAGCCAGCTGCAATACAACTTCTGCTGGCTCAATTTCTTCATTTTTGTACTTGTCATACAGATATCCTGGCAAGATGTTGACACTCGCTCCCAAATCTAACAAGGTATTTCGAATAACCACGTCCCCTACAGTTGTAGTGATTAATGGTGATCCCGGGTCCTTTTCCTTTTTGGGCAGTGTTCCCAATAACGCCTCGCTTGCTTTCACAGTCAATCTTACAGTTTTTGGTGTAGGTGCTTTGCTCTTCCCATTTTGTTCACACATTTCTTGCAGAATTCTGGTGTCTTCAGGGGCATCCTTAAGCTCGTCCCACAGGGGCTGGTTCATTAAGGGCCCCATTGAGTTGGGTGCTTCCTGCTTCTTCTTCTCTTTCCTATTCTTCTTTTTCTGCTTGATCACCGCTATCGTTGATTGCTCCTCCTTCTGGACTTCTTTATCTATTTCTGATTGAATGTTATTCTCAACAGGAACTCCTCCTTCCTTACCTTCCTCACTTTCTAGAGCCTTTTCTTCTTCCCCTGGTCTAACTTCACCCCCTACTTCAAACAAGTCCTCCAAAGTGACTTTTCGCCATCCTGATTCGACAGTGTTGACTTGCTCTTTTCCTGGGCGCTGATTATGAGTAGGATTGACTTCAGTAGCACTCGGCAACTTGCCACTATCTCTCTTTTGCTGATCTGCAGCCTTTGACCTATTTGTCGCTCCATATTTGCAATGGCCTTTGCATTTGCTTGAGATTGTTGTTGCGTCGCAGTGACCATATCATACATCTTAGCAATCATCTCTTCTTGGGTCCCCGGGGCGTTGTTGGTAGCATTGGTGGGCCCCCTGTTGTTGTTGTTGCTATTTCCATTGGTGTTTCCATTGTGGTTGTTGTTGTTTGCAGGCTGATGTGTTCTAGGCTGATTAGTCGATTGACTCTGGTAATTGTTTTGCCTAAAATTTTGCTGTTGTCCCTGGTTGTATGGCCTGTAGGGTCGTCCGTTAGTGTGTTGGCCTTGACCCTGGCGATAAACTTGATTCGCCTCTTGAGTCTTAGGTCCTCCTTGACCTCCTTGTGACGAATTCTGTGGTCCATTCTGCAGTGTTGACATGAGTCTGTCAAACTTCTTATTCAGTTCACTAATTTCCTTCTTCACTTCCTTTTTCCAATCAGCATCGGCTCCTACTGCTGCCGCCGTACCTACAGTCTTCCTGGTAGAAAAGTTTGCCTTGGAGCCATTGCTCAACTGCTCCAAGAACTGTCAAGCTTCCTCTGGTCCTGCCACATAAATGTCCCACTGGATGAGGCATTTATCATGGCCTGATGCGTCTCACTGACACCTTCGAAGAATAACTTAACTAACTGCCACCTAGGAATTTCATGATGTGGACAAGATCATAACAACTCCTTCAATCTGTCAAAGGCTTCGTGGAAAGCCTCTCCTGGCTTTTGCTGGAAGTCTTGGATGACTCTTCTGATTTCAGTTGTCTTACTTGCTGGATAAAATTCCTGAAGGAACTTTGCTTTGAGTTGATCCCATGTAGTAATGTTGTTCGATGGCAACGATGTGAACCAATATTTGGCTTTATCCTTAAGGGTGAATGGAAACAGTCTAAGCCTGAAAATGTTTCTATTGGTGTTCCTAGTGTTATTAGCATTAGCAATCGCTAAGAATTCATATAGATGATTATAAGGATCGTCTTGCTTATACCCTCTAAACTCTGGCAATATTCCTAATAACTGAGGTCTTATCTCTACTTGCGAATAAATGTTATCAGGAATATAGATTGGCAATGAATCATCATATTCCCGCGGTTGGAAATGTGATTCAACCGATTGCCGTCTCGGTTGTGCGAAATGTAAAGGTTGGGCGGGGTTACCGTAAAGATGAGCGTTGTATTCCCGCTGACCTGGTGGTTGATATTGTGGTGCTCTTCTAGGAGGTCCCCGACCTCGGTTCCACTGTGGTTGTGATGCTGGTGGCACCCATCCCTCGTCTTCTTCGTCATATCCCTCCTCCGTCTCTGGGTAATGGTATTGTGGCTGAGGAGGTTGTTGAAAGTGTATAGGTTGTGTTGATTGGAATGTGGGTTGAGGTTTAAAAAGAACTGGTTGTGGTTGAGATGTTGGTGTCTGCTGTCTAGGAGCTGGGGTGCCATCACGGGTCGGCTCTCCCCAAGACATAGTAGAGGTAAATGGATTGGTAGATTGTGGTTGTGAAGCGGGTATAAATGGTGGGACAGATGGCGGAGTGCATGATGGTATGGGTGCAGGGGCTGAAACTGCACCACCAGAAGCACTCGTGCCCCTAAACTGAAACTCTGACAGAGGGGGAATAGAAAACATCCCCGTTGCCTCACCTGATGGTTCCTGGGCAACACTTACTAGACTACTGCTAACCTGAGTAAAACTCATGATATTTAAACGCCTACGGGCACGGAGTTTGCACGCAGTACGCTCAATCTCAGAATCAAACTGCAATGGGAATAATTGCTTACCCCTGCGGGTACGCATGCACTAGTGCAACACGCCTACAAAAATCAAAAATCAAAACTTACCAAATGAAATTTTCAAAAACAAGAAACAAGTTCCTACTACTCACCTATCCTAAGCTCACAGCTCCCCGGCAACGGCGCCAAAATTTGACACGCCTAGGTCGTCGTGCGGTCAAAAATAAGAGAAAACCTAACACACACTAGTATAGCGGTAGTCAGGGTCGATCCACAGGAGCTTCGTGGTCAGACTAGATGAGAGATTACCAACTAGTAGTGTCACAACTACCGTCGGAGGATCTAGTTTCTACCTTCCTAATCACTAGCAAACAAAAGCAATGATCTAACACACTCAAGCCAAGCTAAGCTAAGCTCAAATGACCTAGTCACTTTCTGAAATCAGAAGTACATCTCTGAATCAGAAGCAATCAAAGGCATCCAAACTAGCAAAACCAAGCAAAGCATAAACTAGCCACTAACTAGAGTTCTACTGAACAGTTACTAGCCAAGGTTTAATGCTTACAAACTAACCTAATTAGCTACTGATTTCAGCAAAGGAAAACAGTCCAAATAAGATCAAAACAATATCCAAACAAAGATCAAACATCCAAAACCAAACACAAGCATAAAAACACCGAAAAGCTAAGATTAAATGTAACCAAATGCTTCTCATTCACCAAATCCGAATCCAAACATAAAAACAGAAACCAAATGATCCAAAAAAACAGAAGCCAAAGCTTAATATCAATGGTTGTCACACCCAAAGATACAAAACCAAGCTTAAATCTAACTATTTAATTACAAATAAAATCTAAAACTAACCAATACCAATTGAGAGTCTTCTGGAATGAAATCTTGGAGTCAAAGAGCTTCAAGGTCGATTTTACACCCGGTCTTTGCTAGGGTTTTCGGCTGGAAATGCATCTATTTATACTTGCAAATTTCCCGTAGCCGCGCCGCGCAGAAGTGAAATCCACGGCGCGCGTACTGATCTTTTCCTGTTTCTTCGGCATTTGAATGTGTTCCACCGCCTTAAGCCCGCGTCGCGCAGATGATGTATAAGCGGCGCACGTACGAGTTTCCTTGATTTTTCATTCTTTCCAACTTCTTCCTTTATGCACGCTTTTAGTCCCTGTTTCCATTCTTTTTCTCCAAATAACTCCTTGCACGAAAAGTGAGAATACCCAGACATATTTGATATAATTTTATCAAGAACAGGGCTCAACAACGCCTAAAATACTTGATATCACTAGGCGTTGTCAAACACCCAACTTGTCTCGACCACCGGCGTGTTCACTGTAGCGCTACAACTCCGGAATACGAATTCAAGGATCTGTTTGTTCGCAATTATACCTGTGATATTGAGTACCGAGTAGTCTATTGTCCAAAAGGGGTAACTCTTTCTCCCTTGTTTTGAAATAATTTTTGTACAACGGGGACGTTGTACGGTTTTAAGTGTGGGGTGTGGACGGTCGAAAGAGAAATTTTTTGAAATTTTGGCAGAAATGATCAATTTTTCAATTTTTAGCAAAAGTTTTAATAAATTGCAATTTTGAAATGAATGGTTTGTGATTGTGATAGCACTAGTATTTTTTCAATAAATACTGTTTTTTGTGATCATGCTATTAGTTAGTTAAATAAGTTGAGTTTTACAAGTTTAGAAGATTGAGCTGTTTTAGGATTGGAGTTTAGGAAGGAAAAGTCATTCTGTGGCCTTTGTTGTTCGAGCGAGTAAGTCTAAAATGGGTGAGATTTATGCACCTTACTACCTAATATCGTCTGGTCTGTGATGGTATTTCTGAAAGCTCGCTACACGAACAACATCGAAAGTCATGGACAACTCCTTAATGGCCTTTAGAATCTGAATGAGTAAGTACACTTCATTATGGACAGAAAGTTTGTAATCAAGGGTTCTCTAGAAAGCCATGAATTCCAAAGAACAATTCGATTATGTTTTCGCGAACTATTCCACTCTAACTCAAAGAGCAATAAACTTTGAAACTGAACACAGTAAAAAATTATTTGATTCCTTATTATAATTTGTTAAAAACTCTCTTGCTTGGGGACAAGCAAGGCACAAGTGTGGGGTGTTTGACAACGCCTAGTGATATCAAGTATTTTAGGCGTTGTTGAGCCCTGTTCTTGATGAAATTATATCAGATATGTCTGGGTATTCTCACTTTTCGTGCCAGGACTTGTTTGGAGAAAAAGAATGGAAACAGGGACTAAAAGCGTGCAAAAGGAAGAAACTTGGAAAGGAATGAAAAATCAAGGAAACTCGTACGCGCGCCGCGGATCTATGATACGCGCGACGCGGGCTTAAGGCGGTGTAACACATTCAAATGCCGAAGAAACGGGAAAAGATTAGTACGCGCGCCGCGGATTATTCATCGGCGCGGCGCGGCTACGGTAAATTTCAAACTATAAATAGAGGCATCTACAGCCGAAAACCCGAGCAAAGACCGGGTGTAAAATCGACCTTGAAGCTCTTTGACTCCAAGATTTCGTTCCAGCAACTTCTCAAGTGGTATTTTCATGTTTTGGATTTTATTTTCATTTAGTTAGATATTTGTAAGCTTTAGTTTGTATCTTTGGGAGTGACAACCATTGATACCAAGCTTAGGTTTATGTTTTATTAGTATTTAGTTACTGTTTGGATGTTTGGAATCTGAATTTGGTTAATGAAAGCATTTGGTTACAATTAATCTTGAGTATTTTGATGTTTTGGATGTGTGTTTGTGTTTTGGATGTTTGAATTGTGTTTGGATATTGCTTTGGCCTTGTTTGGAACTGTTTTCCTTTGCTGAAATCAGTAGCCAATTAGGTTAGTTTGGGCATTGAACCTTAGCTAGTAGCTGTTCAGTCAGAACCCTAGTTATTAGTTAGGTTATGCCTTGTTTGGTTTGGATACATTTGTTTGCTTCTGATTCAGAGATGCACTTCTGATTTCAGAAAGTGACTAGGTTAGGTTGAGTTGAGCTTAGCTTATGCTTGGCTGGACTTTGTTTGGTTATTATTGGATAGTTGAGCATTTAGAAACTAGATCCTCCGACTGTAGCGTGACACTACTAGTTGGTAATCTGTCATTTAGTCTAACTACGAAGCTCCTGCGGATCGACCCTGACTACCACTATACTAGTGTGTGTTATGTTTTTCTTTATTTTTGACCGCACGACGACCTAGGCGTGTCAGAACTTTACTATTTGGAAATGTTTCCAACAATAAAAAAATATATAATGATCTATATAATTATTTTAATTTAAGGGAGACCTTTATTTATAGAATAAAAATGCTTCTTGGGTTGGTTTATCATGACGATGTGGGATCAAAATTTTCTTCACAATGTGTTATTTTGTGTCATTTTCTTATCCCACATCGCTTAAGAACACAAATGAAGAGAAATCAAAATTTATAAGTAAAGAGACTAATATATTTCTCATCCCACATAGCTTAAGATACAAATTTCAAGGGAAAGAAAACATCTATAAGTAGAGTGACTAAAATCATTTCTTTAATATCTTTGTTCTTTTGTGTTTTTTATTATAACCAAATTAAGAATCGGTTGCAACATTCCAGGAACCTTTGGTTTCAGTTTTAAGACCATTTTCCTAAAATTTTGACGGATACTCATCGATGTCCACTATGATACGATTTTTTCTAATAAATTCAAATTAATGTGGTATATGATAAAAATTGATTAAATAACATCTATTATAATATTTATATAAATAAAATTTTTGAACTTTAAACGATTACCTTTTAGAAGTTTCATGTGCATAAATCTTATGAAAGCAAAATAAAATGTTTAAAACATTATCATCACACATTGAACTGTGGCACACGACTTACTATGAACTTGCAACTCAATTGATTTTTTAATAGTTTTTAACTCTTTTAAATATTCATCTTTTAGTTTAAATGATTTTTGAAGTTAAAAAAATAGGATAATTGTTGAAACTTTGAGATAAAAACGCTAATTAACAATAGACTTTGAAAACAATGGTACGCTAAAGATTCATAAGAGAACCTAAAAAGTGGTACCATATAAGGGAAAATTAAAGGTTATATACGTGCAACGCAACATCCTTGTCACTATTTTACAACATACTTTAAACTTATAACCTAGCAAGTTTTCAAAAGTTTTTTTTTGCAATATTCATCTTCATTTTGAGTTTTAATATTTTTGGAAACTAAAACCTATAAATAGAAGCCTTTATCACTTTGAGAAAACATGTTTGTACAATAATATGATATTTAATTAATATTAGACTTTGAAAGTCATATTATGATCAATATTAATGTTAAACCATATTGTTTTGAATAATCTCCTTTATAATATATGGTTAAAGGGTTAACAATTGGAAATTTGTACGTATATACATATTGGTGAATTGAAAAATGTTTACACCGGTGTCACTTTTTACAAACGACATACTATAAACTTCCAATCTAGTCAAGTTTTTAAAAGTTTTAAGTAATTTTAAAATCTATACGTATATACATCTTGGTGAATCGGAAAATGTTTACACCGGTGTCACTTTTTAAAAACGACATACTATAACTTCCAACCTAGTCAAAATTTTAAACGTTTTAGTAATTTTAATTTTAATTTTTGAGTTTCAATACTTTTTATAGTTGAAACTAAATAGTAAATTTTTTAAAACTTGCGATAAAAGCATTTTTATGCTAAAATGATCAATAACTAATAATAGACTTGAAAGATCAAGTTTGATGGAGAAAGGAAGCAAATGCATTGTATTATATAAGAGAAAGATAAATGATCATATATGTATGTGAAGCAACGTGGGATAAAGGAAAAAACTTCAAATTAAAAAAGAAGTTGAAAGGTTGGGGGTTTCAAATGAATGTGGTGATAGGAAAAATACTTCTATTATAAGATATATAGATGTTCGCAAGTTTTTTCGCCTTATACAAATTTACAGAAATGGCCAAATTAGAAAATGCATGTTTATATGTCAAAAATGGTATATAGTAATGATATGTTATTGTGATAACAAAAGAAACATTTCAAATAAATAAGAATAAAGTTTTAAAAGAAAATACAAAAATAAAAAAGTCCAACAAAATACCGCCTTTATAAAGTTTTTCTAACAAAAAATACGAAAATTAACAAATGAATTTTTTTGTTATGGTGATTCAAATAGAAAATTTTGTTAATTGAGTTATTGTAAAAAACAATGTCAAATTATCATGTAACATGCTTAACTGTCAATAGGGTGTCATAGTGGCCGTAGTTGAATTTTTTCGTTAATAGTATCGTATTTTTAAACTAATTTTATTATTAATATATACGTTTTTGTTATTTGTCAACCGTGTAACACACGAGTTTGTCATCTAGTATATGCATATATAAACAATCATCATCCTCATACAAAAAGTAACTCTTTCATTATAAAAAGTCGAGGTCTATCGTAAACGTCAAAACATACAAACCCTATTTCTCTCCACTTTGATTCTTGGTCATTCGTTTCTAAGAAATAATGACTATATTAGAGTGTATTCTATGCTTTCAATCAAGACACAACTAACTTATTGTTTCACGTAGTCCCAAACACAAGATCAAATACCTATTCCATTGTTCTTAGAAGCTAGGTACTCGATCAACATCTTTTAAACATGATTTTGGTCTCTGTGATTGACATGAAATTACACTGACAGTCATCCTTTTGAAATCCCACATTTATGGTCCCTGTGGTGGCAAAAAAATAACAGATTTGGTTCCTGCGTTGCCCTTGTCTACATGAAAAGACCAAACTGTCCTTTTCAATTTCTTTTTCCTTTTTTTAATTTATTATAATTTAAGGAATTAAAAATAAAAATTACCCCAAACCCCTTACCCCCGGGTATCTCTCTCTCTCCCCCTCAATATGAACCCTAATTCGTCTGCCACCATCACGATGTATCTTCATTATATCTTGAATTATGGGGGCTTTCATTGCTGATTGTATACAGCTTCAATATCTCCCTTTTCATGTTGTTGAATTTGGGCTTCTTTATTGTATTTGAAAGGATTGCAAGGACTTTCATTGAAGAAAGCAGACATCAAAATCCATTTATTTGTACAAATTTGATGGTAAAAAAGGGTGGGGTAAGTAAATCACAACCGATAAAAAGATGTGTGTGTGTGTGTGTGTTGCGGTGGTCACAAACCAGAAAGGTAGAGATCTTATGGTTGTCGTTTTTGTGGTGCGTTGGTCATGGTGGTGACGGTGTTGGTGGCCGACGGCCACTGTGGCGTCAGTTCACTTATCGTTATCTGATCGGAAGAGATCAATGTTGAGTTCTTCGAAGATATGGGTTTCGGTTTTAATTTCGAGAAATGCGACCATGGTCGTCATCTTCTGAACATGAGGACCGGGTTGGTTGTCTAAAATAGGCTAGCATTCAACACCAGCCATTCTCGTGGCCTTTGATTCATCTTGGCTGTTGGTTGACTTGTCCGACGGCGGCACTGGCGTCAACTTTATATGGCAGTGATGACGGATGAAATCTGCACTGCAGACCCATGTCCCCTTTGAAACCTCCAATGATTGCTTCGGATACATCATCAACAATAAACATTTTCGGCAAGTTTTGACCTGCAAATTAGCGACTTCAACAGTTTCAACTTCCATGATCAAGACTAACGGGTCTTCTCTTTGCATCTACAAAACAAAAAAGGGAAAGAGACAAGGGAGAGAAGATTGAGAGACAGGAAATGTACCATTGGATCCACCTGAGAAGAGAGAGAGGGGGGGGGGGGTAGTAGGGTGGGGTGGGGTATTTTTTTTAATTAATTTAATAAATAATCCATTAAAAGAAAATTGAAAAAGAAATTATAAAGGACAACTTGGTATTTTCATGTGGACAAGGGCATCGTAGGTACCAAATATGTTATTTTTTTTGCCACCACAGGGACCATAAATTGGGATTTCAAAAGGATGACTGCAGTTTAATTTCATGTCAACCATAGGGACCAAATTTATAATTTACTCTAGAATAAATGAGCTAAATGTAAAAATCATCGAATATAGTCATCGTATACTCATCTAATCCATATATTATTGATCAAGTAATATCTTTATCTATAAAACTAAATAAAACGGTAAATGTATATTGTTAGACTGCAATGTGTGAGTTACAAACTAATATGATGTTAAGCTACTTGTTATATACCTCATGCAATTTGCAAAGTATTTCCGACATTGTTTATATAAGTTATGTAACAAAGTTAATGCATAATTAATGTTAGCTCAATGGTAAAAGCATTTTTTTATCTACAAATGGTCACAAGTTCCAACCTTTTTATGGCCTTTTCAATATCTTTTTAAAACCAATGGTATATTTAAACACATGTTTCAGTTTTAGCCCCTCAATTATATTTTAATACAATTTTAACCCAATTTGTTTTTCTATGTACAATTTTATAGTAAGTTTTTTAAAAAATTTTCCTGTGATTTTAAGTCAACTTTCAATTTCTTTTATAATTTTGGTCCAAACATATTTTCTTAGTTTTTAAAATTTGGTCCAAATTTCATTTTCTTTTACGAATTTGATCATATTTTTTCATAGATATTCCTTTTTATTAAGCTTTCGCTCTTTTGCGAATTTAGCCCATTTTCAATTTTATTTTGCAATTTTGGTCCAAAATTTAAAATTCTTTTACAAATTTGATCTACCTTTTTTTTATAAATTTCGCCAACTTTTTTTCATTTTCGTTTGATTTTTAAGATGTTTTGCTTTACAACTTCTTTTTATACATTTTTTACAATTTTTTCAATGAAATCATTTTTACAGAATTTATGTTTACAGTTTTTTTTTATATTTTCATTTTTAGACATCGGTTTTTAGATCTTCCCATTTTCACATATATTTTTATGTGGTTTTTCCCCATTTTTACATATTATTTTTTTTACACATTTTTTTTAGATTTTTGTATGTATTCGTTTTCATGCATGTACAGTTGTAAAACATACAAATAATTATCATTTATATTTTTATCTCCACAAATAAAAAGCACATTGTTATATATAATTAGACATATTTTTTTTTATAAATTATGTTTTACCTATTACACATACATTTCCGCGCTGCAACAAGAGAGTTGTACCTCCCCTAGTTCTCACTTCTCAAACATAAACAAATGGATACAAATTATTATTTTTTGAAATTATGTATGCATCTGCTTATGGTACTTCAACATACATTATTTTAATCAAATATCCTAAATTTTTCAAAAAATTACCGGGATGAAGTCTAGGATCACATCTACTTCATCTAAGTTTCATTTCTACAAGAATCTACTTGTTTTGACACAAGTTCAACACAAAAATCCATCGACTTGGTACATTAACATCTATGGTGAATCCTTCATCCAAATCGCTACTCTCGTCAGCTCGTGGTTTTATATAGATATGGGCTTTGAGCCTTGTTCTATTGGTCTTACATTTTGGGCATACTACTGGCCTTATATCTAAAATTCACTTGAAAGTATATTGTAACCATAATTCGTAATATCCATCATAGAAAAATTACATCACTTAAGTTACACCCTATGGCCTATACAATAATCATATACAAAAAAAAAAAAAAAAAAAAAAAAAAAAAAAGAGTAGACATGTTAGATAGAAAAACCTATAGGTTTAAAACTGATGATTAGTTTGGAAAGTGGTCAATTTGTTTAACGGGGGTATTATATTTTTCAAAAATAAGACATGCAATTTAGTTATAATTATAAAACTTACAAGTAACACCATGAATAATATTGTTTTGTATCATTGCCAAAATCCTCAATTCTATGCATTGACCAAACAAAGTTTCCGGAGACAATCAATAAATAAAGGAAATTTGAATACATCCTACCTTTCCAAAAAGACGAACATATTTCTTTAAGGATATAGACCCAACGTATTATGTCGTGTCATCATCCTAAGTGATAGATATATGACCCACCAGCTTTGGAAATTAATAATTAAGTGTATTATCTTTGTTCATATTCGACACAAACATATATACCTTATGATTATGATGATATCATTTAAAATTGATATATACATGTATTATTGTACGGGTTTCTTTGTTTTCGAACTAATTAGTGTGGCTTTCTTTTTTACCTTTACACACACTTCTAATCCTACAAATAATTACTCAAACTTACAAACGCTCTTGAAAAATATAATACATGCTGACGACTTCTTCAACTTTGATCGCCCGTCTGACTCCTTCAGAAGAGACTGTGGGATATTGGGATTGATTCTCCGATCAACAATCAAGCATCAGAGTGAGAGATACGTAACTGAGCACACACAATAGCCTTTACACAGATTTGGTGGAATATATTTATAAAACTCAACTGCCCATTGATGATGATTCAAAATAATATACGTTTTTTAATTTTGCTATTACTTAAGTTTGAAATTTTAAGTTTAAATCTGAAAAGTTTAACTTTTATTAATCTTAGATTCATTTGTATTTTTTTTTCGCAAAGGAAAATTCTATTTCTTCATACTTTATCCTCCTAATTCATCCTCCTACCCACTAAATTATGACATGTGGAATCCATTATTTCACTCTCTTAATTTCTTCTTTTGATTTTGACAATTGTCTTGATCATGTGATTAGGAAGATAATTTGGAAGATTTTTTAGGAGGATATAGAACATTTCTATCATAAATGATATAGTTTATGTGTATTAACAACTAAAATTAAAAAGTGATAGTAAATTATTTTTTGATGGTCTTAGACCATGTGATGTATTCTGCACGTGTAATGTGTGGTGCTGATGTGACTGGCGACCTGACGTATTCATGCGGAAACTTCATTCCGCCTAATGTGATGATGATGTGTCATGGTGAAATATGCGCTCTCTCTCTCTCTCATATTATTTTTAGATTAAAAAATTAAAAAGATTTAAGATGATGAAGTAAAAAGTGCATTTTTAAGGACGTCTCATACTAACACATGCCTTCTTGGGACACTATAAACACATTTTCTTTATCTACCTGTCCACCGTGTATTTACCAATTTAATGCAGGATATTATTTCTTCATGATTCTAGATATGTTAATACTCGTTTCCTTTTAGTAAGACGTGAAAAGATAAACAAACATTGAATTATTTGCTAGTATATAGAATATTGACTTTCTCTTTTTGGTTTACGTATCAATGTTGATTTCTTTTTTTAATTGAGAACAATATTTCCAGATAATTTAATATATGAAAAAGGGTTAATAGAATAAGAATTAATGTGTTGTTTATATAATAATATAAGGATAAAAGATGCAATGAACTTGGGGGATAGAAAGGACACCAGGGTACCATATCTGGGGGTTTTTGAAACCTCTCACATGGGGTTTCTCATGTGTGCTCGTTTGTACATATTTAAACATACCCCAAATATGTTCAATGTTTCTCCTAGATTTTATTGTTGTTTGATTGGTTTGAGATTTTTTAAGGGATTTTCATGTATTGAATATTGATGGCATTTAGTGATGTACGACAACCGTATCACAATCCGGGAAGCAACCTACCCTCAAATTTTATTTATTACAATATTTTGATAATTTTTCAATTTATAATTTAGAAAAAGTGTTTATTTATAACCACTAAGCTTGAAATAATTTTGAAAATTTAAATATTAAGTTTTTATTGGAACGCCATGATATCATGGTTTAGCCATAGGCAGAGTCCAAACCAGACCGTGATCGGAAGAATATATAAGTCTGTTTACTGTTTGGATAAAACCGAATTGTCCAATTAGACAATTTGAATTAGACTATTTGGATCAGATATTCGGATTTTTTGATTGGTATTCAACAAAACCAAATTATCATTTTGTATTTTTGATTGGTTTCAGTTTATATAACAAGAATGGAATAGTCCAAAACAACAAAATTACGATTATTTAATTATATTTATATTTTTAGTTATATCTTTAATTATTTATTGAAGTATAATAACTTGTTTTTTAATAGATTAGAAAAAGTCTTAGCTAAACTATTATAATATATTGCTTTTATATTTTAATAATTGTTTTAACAAATTTATCTGTAAAACAATAAATTATAATTATTTTTATTAGTAGTTGTTTATAAATTTTAATTCACAACTAAAAAATTTGTTTTGATTCTTTTTTAGAGTTGACTAATATTCAAGTTATATAATGGAATATCCGTTTATTCCGGTGCACATTAGCCTCAACAAACCAAGATTCCATATGTATTTTACCAAAAACCCTTTTAGGACATATGTCACTACCCTATTTGCGGAAATTTCCTACAACCCTATATAAACCCCTTCCCACTATGCTTGTCACCTGTTGAATCTATATGCTCAAGAATCATTTTAGAATGATGTTTTCTGATAACATGTGATCCTATAGGGTCACATTTTAAGCAAGTTGACACATAATATTTATAATAATACGATTATTAGTAAATAATTAACTTTTGTATTTAATTAGAGAATAATTATTGTTTTATGAAAATAATAATTAAACGGGATTAAGCTAGTTATTATATCATATAGTATGATTTAATAAGTCATGTATATTTTTTTGACACATTGGTTTCTACTCAACTTTCTAGTTATATGAGTGCATCTAGTTTGTGAAACCATATTATTATTTTGTCCTTTTCCTAAGGGTGGTCAATTTTTTGGTAATGAGATGGGAGGTTGCTTGTCAACCTTCCTCTTACAACACCCATGACTCTTACATGCCATCACTTTACATTTATTAGAGGTATGAGTCTTAGATCTCATGTGTGAGTATATAAGAGTGTGTAAGACCAAAAACTAAGCTAGATTTTCCTCTCATCTCCTTGGAACCATTGACTTTCTTCTCTCCTCCTCTTGCATTTCTTTTGAAGCTAGTTGCAAGTATAAATGGTGTAGAAATGCTTCTCCTTTAGTGCTTAATTGTGTTAAGCACTTAAAGGCTTAAGAAGTCACAACTACAAAAGCGAACTAGAATTCCTATGTGCCTTACTCTTGTTGGTGGATACATTATAGAGAAACTCTATTCTTGAGTCTTTACCATCTTGATCAACTCCCCAAAACCAAGTGGGATCAAAGTCTTCAAAGGTTGTTTTCTTAACATCCTATGGTTGTCAAATAATGTTTCTATATTATATAATTGGATCTTCTTGATGGTTTTGTTAAAATGGTCTTAAAATAATAGTTATTTTAAAATTGCTTCCGTTTGCCGCTTAAAATTGTTTTACCCAAAAAGATCGTTTTTAGCTTATCAAAACCCATCAGTGGTATCAGAGCCTCTTTTACATGTTTGAAATATTTATTTTCATGTTTGATAACATTTGGTTTTAGAAAATATGCTTGGTATTTCTTTTGGCAAAGAAATCCGAAAATATATTTCCTTTGACAACTCGCAATTTTATAATTGTTATTTTTTATGCAACCATTTTTTCGTGCATTTGGTTGTATAAAGTTGGCTTTGAAAAACAAATTGTTTTTTTATATTTCATATGATGATGTTGTGTATAAACAAGCCATTAGGGCCATTGTGTTGTGTTTGGTTGATATTTATTTATTTATGAGATGTAATAGATAAATAGGTATTTTATCATTTAGATGTAATAAATTAGTTAGACTAGTTTTATTCATTTTACAAAATGTAAGAAGATGAAGAAATGTCCATCTTTGGAAGATTTGCTATGTCTTAACCACTTAAGACTATAATCCTAACATTGAGCTTCTACTCTTGGTTTTAGGCTTAATTGTAGTCTTAATGGTTTTAATGTCATTACAACACATGATGCCTTTTGAAGTTCTTTTTGCAAGCAAGAGTTGTCCTGGCAAGTGGGAGCTTGAAGACCTTATGAATTGTCCATTAAGTCCTTTAGGAATAACTTAATAATTCTTGTGTTGTCTCATAAAAATTATTACTAGACAATGGCTTGGTTTATACAATTTTGATGTATGATTGTGACGTTTAATTTTTATGTTGTTTTATGTTATGTTTTATGTCTGGAAATTGTTTCTACATGCTAAATAACATTTTATCATAAATTAACATCACTTGGACTTTGAGAAATAAATATTTAAATTATAATGTAAGACGTTTATAAATGAGTTTTTATTAAAACATTTTAAAACGTTTAAAATTGAGTTTTTCTTGAAAATGGTTTTCATTGTAAAACTTTTAATAGTCAACTTTAAAATATTTAAAATAGTTTAAAATGTGTTTAAACTAAGTCTAATATTTGATATTATGTGGGTATGTTTAGAAGTAATAATCAAATGATTACATACGAATGGTTTTCCATGCTGGAGATATGACTATCGTTGTTATTGATACTTCTAGAGCTTTTTGAGTACCAAATAGTTTGTATTTTAATAATAGATGTTTTGTACCTATTATGAGTAGGAACATAGTTGCAAAATTTTGAATAAATCTAGATTTACTTATCCTTGAATGGATGTTTACATTAATGTTATGAAACAATGTATTTTGTGTTAAGAATATTTTCTCATAATGTTATTATGAAGTAAATCTATATGTTTGCAATGAATTAATAGTTCTAAAGATAACACTTATCTAATCAAATAATATTTTATTCAATCTTATCTATGTCATTAGCATCCTAACTATATAAACCTGAAACACATATACCATCTTCAAAGATGGAATTTTGAAGGCAAATGATTTTGATTCATTTGATATATGTGACTCTTATTTGTATGGAAGATGATTCACAAGTGTCTTTCTCTAATGGTAGTGAAAGAACAAAAAGCTTGTTAAAGAATTATACATAGTGATGTATGTAGTCTTTTCAATCTTATGAATAGATTTGGTGATAGATACTTAATCATTTTCACTGGCGGCTTTCGTTCGTTATTGTTGAAACGTTTGAAATGGATCAAACTATTTCATTGTGAAGATGAAATACAACTCAATGAGGCTATCATAAACACTTTCGTTCTAGTAAAGAAAATAAGTTTTTAAACCAAGTCTTCTTGGAACATCTTAGGAGTTATGGAATCGGTTCACAACTCATTCTGTAAAGAACACTCACTCGTCATTTGTACGGTTCTTGTAAGTCATGGGTCACATAACCACATGGATTTTGTGTTATGATGTTCGAGGTAGTTGTCGTGTTTTCTAGTGGGATAGGATCACCTGACCACTGTTTGTATACCGATACTGTAAGGTTTTGAAGAGGATAGATCATGTAACGACCCAAAAATCTTGAATTTATATTCGAGAAAATACTTAAGGTAAAGACCAAAATATTTTGAAAAGTGTTAAAATAATATAGTGGGAAATTTAGTAAAATTCCAAGAGTTTGGAGAAAATTGGTGAAAAAGGGTAATTTGGTCATTTTACCATAAAAGGGTAATTTGGTCATTTGACCATATGTAGGATTCATATTGACATTATATTTTGGTTTTTGGACTAAAAATGTAAGAAAACTAAATTTTATATGATAAAAATTGATTTTTGTGGCCAAAGTTCAAGATATGGAAATTGAGGGGCTAGAGTGTAAAAATGGAAAGTATAAAAGGGAGAAAATATCTCCCATTGTTGGCTGATCATTTTGAGGCTACGGGAGAAGCAAATGGGAGGAAGATTTGAAGCAATTTCTTCATGAAACCTTAGCTAATCTAAGAAGTATTTCAACAATTTAAGGTAAGAATCTGTCCTATATTGTATAATTCGTACAAAAATCATACGATGTCCAAATTAGGTGATTCCAGTGCCCATGGTTTCGTCTCGATGTCATCTTCAGTTCATCAGTTGGGGTTCAGACCTTGTTCAGTCGTTTTCTCTGGTTTTGAACCCGATTTCCATGAGTATGATTTCTGTGTCCAATTGTGTTGTGAAATTCTTGTAAAATCGTGTGTTCACTGGATTGTTCTGAAATTTTGTGTGGAGAAGAACCTTGTCATGAGCCATACTCGACCAAAAGGAATTTACCCAGTTCATTTTTTTGGTTTGGATTTTGGTGTGTGCAACCCGACCTCCACAGATTAGCTGCTGCACACCTAGGTCAACTTGTGGGATTTTTATTTCCCAAATGGTATATAGTTTAGGTCTGAAATTTTGAGGGAAATTCCATCCTCATGTCTAATGTGTTACATCCAGAGGGCTTGATCCAATTCCATTAGGAAGCTAGGGTTCCAATGCCTTCTCTTTGAATGAACCAGAATTGTAGCTGTACACATTGTCCTTGTTGCACGATTTTTAATTCTCAGTTGGCTTATGCTTTGAGTTTGATTTTTGGATGCGAGCTTTATCTTCATGTATAGTGCAACTCATCCAAAAGGCTTGACTTATGCTGTGTTGGACAAATCTTGTCAACCTATGCTGTGTTGTGACAGAAATGTTGCTGTCTATTTCCTTCATATTGTATGATTTTTAATTCTTAATTGGTTTGTCTTTTGGGTCTGAATTTCGGAGGGTAGTCTCTTGGTTATATCTAGTATGCCTATGTAAGAGGGTTTCCCTTGATTCCATTCCCAAGTGGAATGGAATTGGTGATTCCTCCGTTAATCCAGATTTGTGACAGATTGCACTGTCAATCTTGTTACTTATTTTCTAAGGTCTTAGAGTGTGATTCAAGTCTTGGTACCTTCTCGAGACTTGTTATGTATTGTGTCTACTTTCCAGAATGTTTGAGTTTGTGCCATTCGGGTTTCTAAGTTGGGAGTTATGGTCAATTCTTTGACCATGCGTCTTAGATGTCAAAATCTAAAAATGAGTTAATAATGTGATATTAATCTATTACGATGTAGATTAAGAGGTCTTTAATTGTTACAAAGGCCTAGCTTGTATTAACTAGAATGTTAAATGAACTCCTTAGGTATTAAGGAGTAAAGTTGAAGGAAATGAAAACACAACGGGAAAAGGTGATTCTAGTTAGACTTCTCTAACTAGACAAGGTGAGTACATGCAGTATTTTTACCCATTTTGGGGTACATGGCAAGTAAGTATATTCAAGATTTCTTATAAAATCTCTTTATGTGAAATTATATGCAAGAGTATTATTTTCAACTTGTTTATGCAAGTATAATGCTATGTTTGAAGTTATGTTTTGAACTACAAGTCAAGTTAAGTGAAAGTATATTTTGAATACAAGTTGTATATGTTTTCAAGTATGGATAGGCATATAGCCACAAGATGTTTAAGAAGTATGTTTTGGTTATAAACTGTATATATGTTTTCAAGTACAAACGGGCATATAGCCATAAGATGTTTGGAAAGTATGATTTGGCATTAAGCCTAAAATGTTATAAAGACATGTTTTAAACATATGGTTTATGTGAAATAAAAGTTATGAATTTGGCATTCAGCCATAAAGACATGAAATGGTGAAGTTTGGCAATTAGCCACTATGTAAGTAAGTAATGTTAAGTAAGCAGAAAATGTTTTGTATGACTGGTAATTGTAGCAAGTAGCGTTAGTAAGGGAACTATTTCCAAACTACCCGGGTTAGGTATGGGGTCTACTGGGGCAAAAGCCCCATCGCGAAGTAGATTGCCTCAGCACTTCTATGGTGAGGATTGATCCGTTCTTTCTAGCCATAGAGACTTGGGGTATCACTTATGGTGATTAAAGCCCTAAGTATAAAAATCCAGCAAGCTTATAAAACCAGTCAAAAAAAGTAAGAAAGAAGCTATTTTTGTAAAGTATATTATGAAGTGATTTTGAAAAGTAAAGAGTTACAGTATGTTACTACTATAAGGTTTTGAAAGATGTTATTTTTCCAAAGTATGTTATGAAATAATATAGAGA
The DNA here is from genome assembly GCA_023525715.1 of Cichorium intybus. Taxonomy (NCBI): domain Eukaryota; kingdom Viridiplantae; phylum Streptophyta; class Magnoliopsida; order Asterales; family Asteraceae; genus Cichorium; species Cichorium intybus. The sequence goes on from CM042011.1 coordinate 79,366,539, forward strand.
AGTAAAGAGTTATAGTATGTTATTACTATAAAGTTTTGACAGAAGTTTTATGATGTAAATTTTATAAAAAGTTGGAAAAAGAAGTTAAATGTTTGAGTCTAAAACTCATGTAACCCATGAGACATTTTTGTCTTACGTATTCTATGTTTTGCCATGTATTCCAGGTTAAAATAAGTTGCTATAAATGGGATGAAGTTTAGCTGGAGTGGAGCTTGAGTTAGCTCCAAACTTGGACGCAAGGTTTAATCCTTCTCTTGCTTACTATGGTTAGATTTGTTATGGATTTGTAACACCCACAGTTTTAAACATGTAAATTATCGGTTTTTGATAAACCGTATTTTTGTATTCATGTATTTATACGAAAAACCATAGTATTTGCAAACAGTAGAATTGTGGTGTCACAAGTTGGTATCAGAGCCATAGTTTAAGCGAATTAGGATTGGATCGTTCCACTCCTAGGCTTAAACTCATGCTATATTAATGCTAGTTCATGAAAGTATGCTATATGATGTCTTAAATGGTTAAGACATTATGCATTATTTAAAATATGTAGATATATAACACTAAGAAGTGTTAAGCTAACGTTTAAAGTGAAAAAAAAAATCTGACCGTTAGGAAAATTATATGATATTTTCCGTAACCGTCTAAAATTATTAAAAGAGATGTTTATAAAGTAGTAAGATTTCTAATATTGATCACCATGTACTTATAATGGTGTGATATATTAAAGGAACCAATGACCCATGAGACCTTATAGTAACAGCAGAATCAACATGTATAGGTGATTATGGTAATATGGGCCCGTATTATCATAATCACAAGATATGTATTGAGACTGGTGGAATCGTAAAGGAATTGTGGTAATCTGGTGGGTAAGGGTTTTGAAGAAAGTAGTAAGGATAACATAGGAGTTATATGCCTATGTAATAAGAACAAGTAAGATTATAAGTATTAAAAAATAATGCAGTGGATATATACCACTTAGTATGGTAAAGTAAAAGAAATCAATAAGATAGTTAATACTCCTTAGACAGGTTGAAAGGCATTAAAGTATATGTCTGCAGAGTCGAAAAAAAGTATGAATAAGAGCAATTTAAAGAGGAATTAAATTCCGCAACCAAATGAATGAAATAAAAGAAGAAATACCAGTAATGAAAGAGTATAACGAAGTATGTTAACTGAAGAAAAACCAAAATAAACAGACGAGAAGTTACTACTTCCGAATGTGAATGATGGATAAAAGTATCCAAAGATTGTGAGAAAGGTTTAGTACATGGCTAGTAACCATGAAATGCAAAGAAGTGTATATATGTTTATACATGCTTATAAATATAAAATAATGAGGAAGTTTTGAGATATATATATATATATATATATATATATATATATATATATATATATATATATATATATATATATATATATATATATATATATATATATATATATATATATATATATATATATATATATATATATAATGTATAAAAGTATAAAGGTGGTTATGAAATAGTATTCTAATTAGAATACTATAAGGTATGAAGCAAAAGAATAAAATAATGTATTGGGCATATTGCCTCGAAATACAAAAGAACGAAAAATAAAGAAAGAATAAATAGCAGTTGTGTATCACCTAAAGATACATAAGAAGTAAGTTCTATATGAAATATGCAATATATAATACTGTAAAGAAAGGTATGGTGTATATCTCCTTAAGATATGAAAAGGTAAAGAGTGTAAAGAAATGAAGTTTAAATGAAAGAATAATGTGATGTGTTAGGCATGTAGCCTTATGACACATAAAGAGAAATGGTAAAAGATACAATGAAAGAAACTTTGGGTTTAAAACCTAAAAAGTTTATAAGTAAAATGTATGAGATGTAAAGATCGAATGTCTATAAAAAAACGATGGTGGTAATCTATATAATTATGAAAGTAGTGTATGCTTAATAAGTATGATGAAATAAAACAAGTAATTGTTGGGTCAGAAATGCAAGTCTTTATGGAAGTATTATTATGATGCAGTTGGGGTGAACTGTAAAAGTTATTTTTGGCATTATCCAAAACAAGTAAATGGTAATGAATGAAAAAAGGTAAAACTTAAGTTGTCTATGGAAGTAGTAATTTAATTTTGTTTGAAAAGTAAATGACAGTTAAAATATGTTAGCTATATTTCTTCTTAGTAAAGAAGAAAGAATGTAAAGGAAGAAAAATATATGAAAATAAAGTTTAATGAATGCAAGATAAGTCTAGATGGTAAAGTGAAACATTATTCTAAAAGAATGGTTAGAACGTCATGAAAAGTGTAATAAGTACGAAAAGATGAATTATCATATATAAAATGTATGAGATTTGATATATTATTTGAAAAATCAAATCAATTATGGTAAACAAATGAAAGACCGGTAGAAAAAGAGTAAGTAGGAGATAAAGTGCTAACTGAGCACTAGTGTGAGAAATAAGAACTACAAGAAAGTACTAAAACATAATTAATAATCTGAGAATGGTACACGAGGTACCTAAGAATATAAGAAGTGTACTCATGAAAATACTGTAAGAAAGCTGAAAATGAAAAAGACATGATTATATTAGTAAGTGTAATGAGTAAATGAGACCGAAATCTCATAAATAATAAAGAAGGATGAAAGAAGCATTTAAATTGCCAATATGTCAAAATTGTGAATGTATTATAAATAGAAGTGATATAATGTATGTGCTAATGAAAGTAATACATATAATGTATAGGAAATGAGTAAGAAGTATATGAAAATGAAATTTCATAAATTGAGAATTAAGAAATGAAAGCAACAATTAAGTCATTAATAAAAACTAAGATGTGAAAGTAATATATGTACTAAATGGTACGGGATATGTATTTATAGAAAATAATACATGTAGATTATAGAGTGGAAAAGATAGTAATTTATAGTGAACGTATGAAAGCTAATAGGGATTAAAATGAAGTATATAATTAGTAATTTAAATGTCAAAAGTAGAAAACAAGGAAGTTGACAGAAATAATAGGTCAACTTCAACAGCAAAACTGTACAAATATACCAGGCCAAAAATTATGTATCATAAATAGAAAGAAACCTACGGATGTCTAGTTTCTAAAACAAAAATTGGTACGTCATTTTGACTTTTCTAGAATTAGATATGCAAATTCTCGTGTGAGGTGTACTGTTTCGACAGATTCTGTCCTAAACAGAAAGTGAGGATGTAAAGTGTAACGAAAGAAAGAGAATACTTATCTTATAAATGGTAATGAACCGGAAGTTGTTAGTAGAGAAAAAGAAGAACAAACTTGAAGTTTAAAAAAAAATTAAAGAATAAAATATATAAAAGATAAGAAATTCTAAAACTTCTGGAAAGAAGAAATAGCAATAAATTATCTATGTAATAATGAGTGAGTAAAGGAATGAGAAAAAGAGAAGAGTGAAAAGAATGAAGAGGTGTTATAAATTTTTTTTTTTTTGCTTAAGAAAAATGTCTACTAAGGGACAAAATTTTACAATAAAAGATTTAGTGTATTTATGAAATTTGTATAAATACAAAACTTTACCAAATTGTATTTGGGAAAAAGTTTTATAAGTAAAGAATATGATTAATATAATCTCATGAAGTTTTGGTAAACATATGAGAAGGATTACAAAGTAAGCTGCTATTTTTGATAAGAATATGAAAGTATGAAATCACTTTGTAAAATAAGCTTTACTAAAAGATTTATATATGAATGAAATGAGGTAAAAAGAGATGTAATGAGAATATGGGATGGGTGAGTTCTTGAGGAAATGAAGCAGAAATATGAAGCGCTTTATGAGAAATTGAAAGAAATATTCAGGAGGAAGAGACTATGTAAATTCCTCATAAAGAATTGAAAATAGAAACCTTTAAAGGTTGATTAAAGAACCAAAAACAATTATAAAAGGAAATACTAAAAAAAAGAATAAAGAATATGACTATGTGTTGATAAAAGGAAGTATTTACTAGGAACTAAACTTTGGCTGAGAGCCTTTTAAAAGGAGGGAGAAGTGATCCCTTAACTTAGTAGTTGTGTGATGATTCCGAGTACGGAATCCCAATAAGGGGGAGGTAGTTGTAACGACCCAAAAATCTTGAATTTATATTCGAGAAAATACTTAAGGTAAAGACCAAAATATTTTGAAAAGTGTTAAAATAATATAGTGGGAAATGTAGTAAAATTTCAAGAGTTTGGAGAAAATTGGTGAAAAGGGTAATTTGGTCATTTTACCATAAAAGGGTAATTTGGTCATTTTATCATAAAAGGGTAATTTGGTCATTTGACCATATGTAGGATTCATATTGACATTATATTTTGGTTTTTGGACTAAAAATGTAAGAAAACTAAATTGTATATGATAAAAATTGATTTTTGTGGCCAAAGTTCAAGATATGGAAATTGAGGGGCTAGAGTGTAAAAATGGAAAGTATAAAAGGGAGAAAATATCTTCCATTGTTGGCTGATCATTTTGAGGCTACGGGAGAAGCAAATGGGAGGAAGATTTGAGGCAATTTATTCATGAAACCTTAGCTAATCTAAGAAGTATTTCAACAATTTAAGGTAAGAATCTGTCATATGTTGTATAATTCGTAGAAAAATCATACGATGTCCAAATTAGGTGATTCCAGTGCCCATGGTTTTGTCTCGATGTCTTCTTCAGTTCATCAGTTGGGGTTCAGACCTCGTTCAGTCGTTTTCTAGGGTTTTGAACCCGATTTCCATGAGTATGATTTCTGTGTCCAATTGTGTTGTGAAATTCTTGTAAAATCGTGTGTTCACTGGATTGTTCTGAAATTTTGTGTGGAGAAGAACCTTGTCATGAGCCATACTCGACCAAAAGGAATTTACCCAGTTCATTGTTTTGGTTTGGATTTTGGTGTGTGCAACCCGACCTCCACAGATTAGCTGCTGCACACCTAGGTCAACTTGTGGGATTTTTATTTCCCAAATGGTATATAGTTTAGGTTTGAAATTTTGAGGGAAATTCCATCCTCATGTCTAATGTGTTACATCCAGAGGGCTTGATCCAATTCCATTAGGAAGCTAGGGTTCCAATGCCTTCTCTTTGAATGAACCAGAATTGTAGCTGTACACATTGTCCTTGTTGCGCGATTTTTAATTCTCAGTTGGCTTATGCTTTGAGTTTGATTTTTGGATGCGAGCTTTATCTTCATGTCTAGTGCAACTCATCCAAAAGGCTTGACTTATGCTGTGTTGGACAAATCTTGTCAACCTATGCTGTGTTGTGACAGAAATGTTGCTGTCTATTTCCTTCATATTGTATGATTTTTAATTCTTAATTGGTTTGTCTTTTGGGTCTGAATTTCGGAGGGTAGTCTCTTGGTTATATCTAGTATGCCTATGTAAGAGGGTTTCCCTTGATTCCATTCCCAAGTGGAATGGAATTGGTGATTCCTCCGTTAATCCAGATTTGTGACAGATTGCACTGTCAATCTTGTTACTTATTTTCTAAGGTCTTAGAGTGTGATTCAAGTCTCGGTACCTTCTCGAGACTTGTTATGTATTGTGTCTACTTTCCAGAATGTTTGAGTTTGTGCCATTCGGGTTTCTAAGTTGGGAGTTATGGTCAATTCTTTGACCATGCGTCTTAGATGTCAAAATCTAAAAATGAGTTAATAATGTGATATTAATCTATTACAATGTAGATTAAGAGGTCTTTAATTGTTACTAAGGCCTAGCTTGTATTAACTAGAATGTTAAATGAACTCCTTAGGTATTAATGAGTAAAGTTGAAGGAAAGGAAAACACAACGGGAAGAAGTGATTCTAGTTAGACTTCTCTAACTAGACAAGGTGAGTACATGCAGTATTTTTACCAATTTTGGGGTACATGGCAAGTAAGTATATTCAAGATTTCTTATAAAATCTCTTTATGTGAAATTATATGCAAGAGTATTATTTTCAACTTGTTTATGCAAGTATAATGCCATCTTTGAAGTTATGTTTTGAACTACAAGTCAAGTTAAGTGAAAGTATATTTTGAATACAAGTTGTATATGTTTTCAAGTATGGATAGACATATAGCCACAAGATGTTTAAGAAGTATGTTTTGGTTACAAACTGTATATGTTTTCAAGTACAAACGGGCATATAGCCATAAGATGTTTGGAAAGTATGATTTGGCATTAAGCCTAAAATGTTATAAAGACATGTTTTAAACATATGGTTTATGTGAAATAAAAGTTATGAATTTGGCATTCAGCCATAAAGACATGAAATGGTGAAGTTTGGCAATTAGCCACTATGTAAGTAAGTAATGTTAAAGTAAGCAGAAAATGTTTTGTATGACTGGTAATTGTAGCAAGCAGCGTTAGTAAGGGAACTATGTTCCAACCTACCCGGGTTAGGTAAGGGGTCTACTGGGGCAAAAGCCCCATCGCGAAGTAGATTGCCTCAGCACTTCTATGGTGAGGAATGATCCGTTCTTTCTAGCCATAGAGACTTGGGGTATCACTTATGGTGATTAAAGCCCTAAGTATAAAAATCCAGCAAGCTTATAAAACCAGTCAAAGAAATGATATTACTAATAATACATGATCCTATAGGGTCACACCAACAACAAGTTTGACACCAATTGATCATTTAGAACGTTAAATTTGATTTAACATCAAATGATACTAAACTTGAAATTTAATCTTGTAAGTTATTATTATTTATAGTAAATAATAATGACTACAAAATTAAAGGATGATTAGTAATTCATATGTGATGAATTAATTAAGTGTAACAATTAGATTGTTTAAATTGTTAAAACGATTTAATTAATTTATAAGTAAACTCTTTTATTTAATTTAATTGGTAAATTAAATAAACTATGCATAATGTAAGATATATATATATATATATATATATATATATATATATATATATATATATATATATATATATATATATATATATATATATATGTATATTTACTACATTAAGAGTGCATATTCAATTGGTTTATTTATATCATTAATGGTTTAAATGTTATTCCATTTATACACAAGTTTGAAGGTTTATTGTTTATAAACTTTATGGTATAAATTTATAAATAATAGAAGTTATATTTAAACTCTAAAATACCCTCATATGGCCAGCCACATGCTTGAATCAAAAGCCATGTGTGAAAAGTTCATATAACATGCAATGCTCAAGACTTGACCATGTGATAGTTACATGCCTTTTCTTTTGCACATGCACTTTGATTCTCCTTGTATTTGGACCATATATGGTCGGCCATATGGTGTGGTTTTTTAGTTACTTTCAAGCTTTAATTATCAGCCAAAACTCTCCCTAAAAGCCTTAGCAAAAATCGTTTTTTTTTTGCCAAGAGAAGAAAGAAGAAGAAAAGGGTTTTCATCTTGCAAGTTGTGGAACTAGCATTCAAGGGTGTTCAAGCTTGTGGTGGATCAACTATAGAGGGATTCTAATTTGATTCCTAGCTATCAATATCATCCAAACCAAACCCAAGAACAAAGGTTATGATCTTGAACTTAATCTATGTTTGTTCTTCATCTTATCTCTACATGCATGTAGCATGATCCTCTTGAAAATGGAATTTGTGTTCATGATTTTATGCTTCCGTTGCAAACTCTTGTTTTTGAAATTAATTACATGAACCTTGATTTCCAACAATTGGTATCAGAGCCATGGCTATATTGCATGTTTAGATAATAAGTTTATTTGGATAAACTTGGTTTTTGGAAGCCATGAATGTTCATCTTCTTAAATGAAAGTTTCATGCATGGCTTCTTTGGCAACATGCAAGTAGATTATCTATGATTTTATGTAACCAACTATATCTTATGTATGCATGCTTTTGGTTACATAAATTTGTTGCCTTAGAAAAACAAAGTGTTGGTTTTCTTATGATTTTATGTGATAAAATGGTGCATAAACAAGCCAAGGACCATATGATGCATGTTTTGTGTTTATATTCAATTTGGTTGTAATCTATTCTTTTATTCAAATGGTTTGTAATAATAATTAGTTATTTCCTTCTTGATATTCATTTTGTAATTGTTAGAATAGTTGTATTTTATTTCATTCACAAAATGTAACAAGAGAAGGAAGTAAGAAAAGATTGCACCCAACAGCAGCACTTTCTGAAGAGCTGCTGTCCAGATTTCAAAAATGTTTTGGAAGTGTTTTATAAATTCATATCTTGGTTATTTGGTGATATACTTGTTGGTAACTTTAATATCTAGTATATACATTAAGTTTCAACAAGTATTATCATCAATATAGCCAAGAATGAATTGAAAAATACAACAAAAAACCACAAAAATTCCTTCCTGACAGCCCCTGATTTCGCAAGTTTCATAGGGCCAGAAGAAAAATCATATCTCACTCTATGATGTCAAGAAATGGTGGTTCAAGTATCATTTGGTGATATAAGAAGCTTGGCAAAATTGTAGCCAAATCGAAGATCATTTGGTTGAGTTTTTGTCACCCTTTTGTCCCTAGGTTTGGACTTGATATTTCATGTGTGGCTCACATGAAATATCAAACTAGTTGGCTTGTGTTTATGCACCCATGCATGCTTGTGATGGTTGAATGTTTTATTATGTTATGTTGTGGATGAAAATAAGATTTTGCATGCTAGACAACCTAGATAATTAAACATAATCATCAAGGAGTTTGTATTTTCAAAAGTTGACATTTAAAACATAAGATGTGATAAAATTGGTTTTATTAAAATGGGTTTTGTTATAAAAACTATTAAGTCAAGTTTTGAAAATGATTGAAACAAGAAATAAAATGGAGATTTTATGAACTATTACAAACTCCAACCCTAAGTAATAATGGTAATTATTTAGGATTATAAATTGGTTCTAATATATGTGATCAAACTCAAACTTAATATTGGATATTAATTGTAATCTTGACCACAAACAAAGAATCAATAAAATGGAGATTTTATGATTTAGGAACCAATTAACAAAATAAGATTTAATGGTACCATGTTCATTGGATGCATGCAATCTACATGATACCATATGTTTTTCAAAATTAGAATTGTAAAACATTAAAATCCCTTATGAAATACGAATCAATGCCGTCCCTCTTAAAGACACTCATGTATCACTTGTATTTCCTTGTGGGATAAAGGATACCTAACCACTTGGAATCTTCTTGTGATACAAGAAGTAGTTTTGCAATATTGATGGGATAAAGGACACCTAACCATTAATAGTTGTCAAAACTACACGTCCGTTTAAGTAGGATGATTCGTTTGGAAATCTCTTGTGATAAAGGTCACCTAAGCATTAGAAATCCAAGGCATAGATGGGATCTAACATGCCAAACTTATAAATGTTATAATGGGATCCCATAACTCTAGAAATTATATTTGGATATAATTGGTAAACCGTTACCTACCTTGTTGATTCGAATAGGCGGGATAAAGGATACCTAACCACTTATTCGTGATGCAACTTGGATTCTAGACCTTAATTAATTAAAGTTTATGAAACAAAGGGTATTAATTATTAAGGACTTAATATCATAATTTACTAAATAGAACCTTGTTAAAATTTTGTAGATGGCACCAAACAACACACACTCGGCTCCTAACAAAACCTCACTACGGTCTCTCCTTGAAGGAGAAAAACTTAACCATACCAACTTCTTGGATTGGCACCGTAGTGTGAGAATTGTTCTCAAACAAGAAAAGAAAGAATATGTTCTCAATGAACCACTTCCAGAAGAGCCCCCTGCCATTCCTAAGCCCGCACACGATGCATGGCTTAAAAAGATGGATGATTTCATCGATGCATCATGCCTCATGTTGGCAACCATGATTCCCGACCTTCAGAAGGATTTGGAGAATCATTCAGCCTATGACATGATTCATCAACTAAAGGAAATGTTCCAACAACTTGCAAGAACGGAAAGGTTCGAAACTGTTCGGGCTTTCCATGCTTGCAAGATGGAGGATGGGCAGTCGGTAAGCTCTTATGTGCTCAAAATGAAGAGTCACATTGATCATTTGGCACGTCTTGGAGTTGTGATGCCTGAAGAGCTAGCAACGGATATGATCCTTAACTCCTTGACAAAGTCCTTTGATCCTTTTGTCATGAATTTTAACATGAATGGTTTCAACAAGACTATCCCGGAATTACATGGGATGCTAATTACCGCGGAAAAGAATCTGCCTAAGAAAACCACTCAAGTTCTCATGATCAAGGAAGGTGGCACAAAGAGAACTAGACCAGAACACCCCACCAACTCCAAGGGCAAAGGGAAAGCAAAAGCTTTCAAAGGAAAGGGCAAGAAAGTTGTCCAATCATCCCGTCCGCCCAAGAAGAAGGCAAAAGTTGCCAAAGAAGACGCGTGCTTCGAATGTGGCAAGGTTGGGCATTGGAAGAGAAATTGCCCTACCTATCTTGCGGAGTTGAAGAAGAAAAATGCCGGTGAAGGCACTTCAGGTATCTATGTGATAGACCTAGAACTTTATAATTTATCTCCTAACACATGGGTATTTGATACTGGTTGTGGAACTCACATATGTAATATGTTGCAGGGGTTCAAAAGGAGTAGGCAACTGAAGGCAAATGAGGTAGTACTTCGGGTTGGAAACAATGCAAGGGTTGCGGTGGATTCAATTGGAAGTTTTTATTTATTACTACCTAATGGTTTGTGTGTAACATTGTTGAATGTTTACTATGTTCCTAGCTTGACTAGGAATATTATTTCGGTTGCTAAATTAAGAAAATGTGGATTTGATCTTTCCTTTAATAATGATGATATTTGTGTTTACAAAAATAATGTATTCTATTTTGAGGCTAGGCCTTTAAATGGAATTTATGAAGTAAACCTTGATGAAAAGACTAACAATGGCTCTTTATACCACACTTTCACCAAGAAACCCAAATTTGATTTGAGTCAAACCTATCTATGGCATTGTCGCCTTGGACATATAAACAAGAATCGCATATCCCAACTTCAAAAGAGTGGACTTTTGAAGGCAAATGAGAATGACTCATTTGATATATGTGAATCTTGTTTACATGGCAAGATGACTAAAGCTCCTTTCTCTGGAACCAATGAGAGAGCAAAGGACTTGTTAGGAATCATACATACGGATGTATGTGGTCCTTTCAAGCCAATGACTAGATATGGTGAAAGATATTTCATCACCTTCACTGACGACTTTAGTCGTTTTGGATATGTTTATTTAATTAAACATAAGCATGAGGCGTTTGAAATGTTCAAAACGTTTCAAAGTGAAGTGGAAAATCAACTCAACAAAACAATTAAAGTTCTTCGTTCTGATAGAGGAGGTGAGTACTTAAGTACAAACTTTATGGATCATCTTAAGACTTGTGGAATTGTTTCACAACTTACTCCACCTGGAACACCACAACATAATGGTGTGTCTGAGAGGCGGAACCGAACACTATTGGATATGGTTCGATCCATGATGAGTAAAAGTACTCTACCTTTATCATTTTGGGGTTATGCTATACAAACAGCTGCTCGTCTCCTAAACATGGCACCTACTAAGAAGGTAGATAAAACGCCTTATGATATATGGCATGGAAGGGTTCCATCTTTATCCTATCTAAAAGTATGGGGTTGTGAAGCTTATGTTAGACAAGAAGCTTCAAACAAATTAGAACCCCGTTCAACTAAATGTATCTTTGTAGGGTATCCGAAAGATTGTCTTGGATACTATTTCTACAATCCCATCGAGAATAAGATATTTATTTCTCGAAAAGCTGAATTCCTAGAAAACAAGTTTCTGACGGAAGAGGCTAGTGGGAGGTTTGTGGAACTTGAGGAACTTCAGGAACCACAACCTGATACACAAGAAGTTGAATCTAGCATTCAACAAGAAATTGTTGAACCTGAACAAACGGTTGATCAGGAACAAATTGTAACACAAGGTGTTCGCAAATCTGGTAGGGTTCGAATTGAACCAGAAAGGTATGGTTACCTTTTGATGGAAGAGGAATGTTATACGATAGATTCTGATGAACCCGTCAACTATCAGAGTGCAATATCAGATCCTGAATCTGATAAATGGCTTGAGGCCATGAACACTGAGATGCAATCCATGCACGATAATCAAGTTTGGAACTTGGTTAATCTTCCCACCAATTGTAAGACTGTTGGGAACAAATGGGTTTTCAAGAAGAAAATCGACGTGGATGGAAATGTTCACACTTTTAAGGCTAGACTTGTCGCTAAAGGATACTCACAGACTCATGGTATTGACTATGATGAGACCTTTTCTCCAGTGGCAATGATCAAGTCGATTAGGATACTTTTTGCCATAGCCGCATACTATGATTATGAGATATGGCAAATGGATGTCAAGACCGCTTTCCTTAATGGATACTTATTGGAAGATGTCTATATGGAACAACCTGAAGGTTTTGTCGATCCCAAGCATCCAAACAAAGTGTGCAAGCTTAAAAGATCTATCTATGGATTAAAGCAAGCGTCTCGAACATGGAACATCCGTTTTGATGAAAAGATTACGAGTTTTGGATTCATCAAAAATGAGGATGACTCCTGTGTTTACAAGAAAGCTAGTGGGAGCATTGTCATAATCCTAGTATTGTATGTAGATGACATACTTTTATTTGGAAATGACATCCCAACTTTAAAAGGTGTCAAAGCGTTCCTTGAGAGTTGTTTCTCAATGAAGGATCTAGGGGAAGCTGCTTATGTATTAGGCATAAAGATCTATAGAGATAGATCTAAGAGACTTATTGGTCTTAGCCAAAGTGTATATATTGATAAAATCTTGAAAAGGTTCAAGATGCAAGACTCCAAAAGAGGATTCTTGCCAATGCCTCATGGCACCATCCTAAGCAAGTCTCAGTGCCCAAACTCTAGGACTGAACTTGAAAGGATGAAACATGTCCCATATGCTTCGGCAATTGGGTCCATCATGTATGCCATGTTATGCACTAGGCCCGACGTCTCATGTGCCTTAAGTATGACTAGTAGGTATCAACAGAACCCAGGCGAAGCCCACTGGACTGCTGTAAAGAACATTCTTAAGTACTTGAGAAGAACTAAAGATATGTTCTTAGTTTACGGCGGTTTGGAAGAAAGCTTAAAGGTAAAGGGTTACACTGACGCAAGCTTCCAAACAGATAGGGATGATTCGAAATCTCAATCTGGGTATGTCTTTATTTTAAATGGAGGAGCCGTGTCTTGGAAGAGTTCCAAACAAGAAGTGATTGCACAATCCACTACAGAATCAGAATATGTTGCTGCTTCAGAAGCTGCTCAAGAAGCTGTCTGGATGAGAAAGTTCATAGAAGATCTAGGGGTTGTTCCTTCCATTCGGGACCCTATAGAAATCTTCTGTGACAATCTAGGTGCTATTGCTCAAGCAAAGGAACCTAGATTGCATCAAAAAACCAAACACATTCACCGAAGGTATAACTACATTAGACATGAAGTTAAGAATGGTGAAATAAGTATTCACAAGGTTCATACAGATCAAAATTTGGCAGACCCATTCACGAAACCTTTACCCCAAACTAAGCATGAAAGTCATGCTAAGGGTATAGGACTCCGTTTTTCTAATGAATGGATTTGATTTGTGTTTAATGTTTTATGAATATGAACTTATGTAAATGACAAGAATTATGTAATATATGTGACGTGATGTTTCATTCATAATTATTGTGTTTTATTAGCATGTTTAATCCTTGAATAATTTAGTTATTCTAAACGTCCATAGTCGATCATAGTTGTGGGAGCAATTATGAAGTAAGACTAATATGAATTGGATTGGTTGACTTTTATGGGTAAAAGTAGCAAAAGGTTGCAACCAAATTCATAGGTACTTGTCAGTGAACAAGTATTGGACTTGACCCGCTTCAAGATCACTCCATGGATCATTATCATAAGTGATTCTTGAATAAAGGTATTATCATTGTATCCTTTGACCTGAGATACATATTTGGGACTCAAGTGTAGAGTGTACTATGCTTTGATATGGTTCACTGTTGTTCTTGAAATACAGACAACCATAAAGGCCATACTCATGCATAGTACTAACTATATGAGAGGCGTATGTAGTCGAGACGAGATTTGTTCCTCTTATGTGTTGAGAGTTAGACATCTAAGGCGCCTGTTTGAAAGTTGAACATAAAATGAGAATGATTAAGATCCATGTCTCATGTTCAACAAGATGTCTGTGACAAAGGGATAATTGATAGATAACCTTATACATCAATTGAAGCCTCGTGTTTTCTGAAGAATTGAATGTTGTTGAATGGCACAATGTCATGTGTTATTGGGGGCAGTAAAATGTTGCTAGACGTTTACCACTGTCTATATCATTCTGTGATGCAACCTTGTGCAAGTGGGAGATTGTTAGTTCTATATGCTCAAGGATGATCATAAAATGATATTACTAATAATACATGATCCTATAGGGTCACACCAACAACAAGTTTGACACCAATTGATCATTTAGAACGTTAAATTTGATTTAACATCAAATGATACTAAACTTGAAATTTAATCTTGTAAGTTATTATTATTTATAGTAAATAATAATGACTACAAAATTAAAGGTTGATTAGTAATTCATATGTGATGAATTAATTAAGTGTAACAATTAGATTGTTTAAATTGTTAAAACGATTTAATTAATTTATAAGTAAACTCTTTTATTTAATTTAATTGGTAAATTAAATAAACTATGCATAATGTAAGATATATATATATATATATATATATATATATATATATATATATATATATATATATATATATATATATATATATATATATATTTACTACATTAAGAGTGCATATTCAATTGGTTTATTTATATCATTAATGGTTTAAATGTTATTCCATTTATACACAAGTTTGAAGGTTTATTGTTTATAAACTTTATGGTATAAGTTTATAAATAATAGAAGTTATATTTAAACTCTAAAATACCCTCATATGGCCAGCCACATGCTTGAATCAAAATCCATGTGTGAAAAGTTCATATAACATGCAATGCTCAAGACTTGACCATGTGATAGTTACATGCCTTTTCTTTTGCACATGCACTTTGATTCTCCTTGTATTTGGACCATATATGGCCGGCCATATGGTGTGGTTTTTTAGTTACTTTCAAGCTTTAATTATCAGCCAAAACTCTCCCTAAAAGCCTTAGCAAAAATCGTTTTTTTTTCCAAGAGAAGAAAGAAGAAGAAAAGGGTTTTCATCTTGCAAGTTGTGGAACTAGCATTCAAGGGTGTTCAAGCTTGTGGTGGATCAACTATAGAGGGATTCTAATTTGATTCCTAGCTATCAATATCATCCAAACCAAACCCAAGAACAAAGGTTATGATCTTGAACTTAATCTATGTTTGTTCTTCATCTTATCTCTACATGCATGTAGCATGATCCTCTTGAAAATGGAATTTGTGTTCATGATTTTATGCTTCCGTTGCAAACTCTTGTTTTTGAAATTAATTACATGAACCTTGATTTCCAACAATAAATGGGATGAAGTTTAGCTGGAGTGGAGCTTAAGTTAGCTCCTAACTTGGACGCAAGGTTTAATCCTTCTCTTGCTTACTATGGTTAGATTTGGTATGGATTTGTAACACCCACAGTTTTAAACATGTAAATTATCGGTTTTTGTTGATCAAAAACTAATAAGACACAAAGATGCATTCATGTATGATGATCAAGTATAGGATTGATTAATCTTCCTCGATATACTATTACTATAATGAATAAGTGTTTTTTCAAAGGGCAAAAAACATACATGGATGGAAATCTTCTCAGATTTAAATCCAACATCTCAAAGTAAGAATCTTCTTTCTTATAAGAAAATTACATACTGTAATTTCTTTATAAATTAAGATGATTATTGTGTTTTGTAAAAAGCTAGTGGGAGCACAGTTGCATTCCTAGTTGGTGTGTGATTGACATATTAATTCTTGGAATAAGAGCTCTCTACATAGATGGTTCATCCTCACTAACCAGTGTGTTATCACTGATCAGTGTGTCACATTCAGTAGTAATATGGAAACTATAAAACTCAAGGGGCTGACTTACTCTACTGGATCTGCGATGAGGCGGTGGAGATATGTCAGTTTTCTTAACAGGAGTCTCATCTTCGGGTTGAGTACCAGTGTCAACTATAGGTTCTTTTTCGGTTAACTCTTGAATTTCTTCAAGATCAATTTTACTCCCACTAGCTTCTTTGGATATGAGATCTATTTCCAAAAATACTCATCTTCGAGCAACAAACACTTTGTTCTCGGATGGCTTGTAAAACAAGTATCCAAAGGATCTTCATGGGTAACTGAAGAAATAACACTTCTTTGCTCAAGGTTCAAGTTTTTCATGAGCGCGCCGAACGAAGACTTTGCAACACCAGACTTTTATATGTGCCAGTGAGAGACGTTCCCCACTCCACATTTCAGAGGGTGTTTTAGCAACCTTCTTATTTGGGATGAGGTTTAAGATATGAGCTGCAATTTCTAAGGCATGACCCCAGAAACTTATCAGAAGTGTAGCACGATTCGTCATAGATCGAACCATGTCTAACAGCGTTCGATTTCTCCTTTCAAACACACCGTTGTGCTGCGGTGTTCTTGGAGGAGAGAATTGTGAAACTATACCACAATCCCTAAGATGATCATAGAATTATTGACTAAGATATTCTCTGTCCCTATCGGCATGAAGTATCTTAATCTTCTTGCCCAGCTGATTCTCTACTTCGTTTTGAAATTCTTTGAACACTTCAAAGGTTTTCGACTTATGTTTAATCAAATAAACATAACCGTATCTACTGAAATCATCAGTAAATGTCACAAAGTAGCGTTCACCTTGTCTAGTGGCGAATCTGAACGGTCCACAAACATCTGTGTGGATTAGTTCCAACAAATGCTTGCCTCTTTCAGAGCTTCCTGTGAATGGTGATTTGGTCATCTTTCCAAGTAAGCAAGACTCACATACATCATCCGACTTTAAGTCGAATGATTCCAAGATTCCTTTCGATTGGAGCTTGGCGATGCGATTCTTGTTTATATGACCAAGACGATAGTGCCACAGACGTGATTTATAAAGAACATTCTCGTCAAAATCAACATTTGAAGTTATATTATTATTTCTACCAACACAAAAAACACTTTCATGTATGTCATTAGAAGGACTAGCTTTAAAACAAAGGCAACCAAAATGTTACCATTATCATTATCAAAATTAAATTTGAAACCATCCTTAAAGAAAGCATAAAATGAAATAATGTTTCGAGCCATTTCTGGCGAGTAGCAACAATTTAATAACTTAATCGAACTATCATTATTCAACATCAGCTCATAATTCCTGATCCTTGTAACAGCAGTTTTCTGTCTGTTTCCCATGATCATGTTAAGCTCCCCATGCTGCAGCTTCCTACTTTCCCTTAGTCCTTGCGTATCAGCACAGATGTGAGTACCACATCCTGTATCAAGGACCCAAGAATTAGAAGTCATAGTACTATATAATTCGATCATAAATATACATGAGGTGCCACATTCTTTGACCCTGTTGTTCTTTAGGTCCTCCAGGTACTTTAGGCAGCTACGTTTCTAGTGTTCCTTCTACTGGCAGTAAAAGCAGATAGCCTCTTACGGGTCACTGGTTGGGGCAATATAGGAGTCAGCCTTTCTCTTGAAGCCTTGGTTGCCCTTGGCTTTTCTCTTTCCTTTAGGATGAGAAGTTTTCTTCCGTTTGTCATTACCATGATGAATGGCTAAGTGGGAGCAGGGGAGCTGATGCCATGAGCCTGTTTCTTGCTGGCTTCAGTAGTCTTTAGCATCCATGGCAACTCCATCAAGGTCTTGTCTAGGTTATTCATATTGTAGTTCATGATGAACTGTGGGTATGAACTAGAAAGCGAGTTAAGAACCATCTCAATGGCTAATTCCTTATGCAACTAGACACCAAGATTTTCCAGCCTATCAGTGTACTACTTCATTTTCTGAATATGTGTGCATACAGACGCTCCGTCTTGCAGTTTACAGGTAATCAGGGACTTGACGATCTCAAATCGTTCCTGCCTAGCCTGCTCTTGGAATATTTCACATTTCATTTGATGGTCAGAGGCGAATTGAAAGCTAAGCAGTGGTAATTCTAAAGATTCTCAGGGGGGAAAATAGAGGTGTCTCCTACGTTACCCATAATATGTGGAAGTATCAACGTAGTTTCATAGAGTCATTCGGTCTGAATGCTACATGAAGAACATAAGCCAGATGATGGAACGGGAAGACCTAGGATGTAGAAGATCATAACATGAGTGATTCGGCAGATTTTGATTCCTATATATCCACCCATGTGGTACTTCATTATACCATATATATATATATATATATATATATATATATATATATATATATATATATATATATATATATATATATATATATATATATATATATATATATATATATATATATATATATATATATATATATATATATATAAGATCCATTTGTATAGATATCACCATCTACATCCAGAAAGCCGTATGCTTTGGAAGAAGCTTGTACAGTTTGGGAAGGGGTTTTGATTGATAAAAAAGAAGAATCTACTTCAACTGATATGCCCTTTAGGCACGGCCATACATAACATAGAAATCACACTTGGAAAGGGTGGACAATTAGCTAGAGCAGCGGGTGCTGTAGCGAAACTGATTGCAAAAGAAGGGAAATCGGCCACATTAAAATTACCTTCTGGGGAGGTCCGTTTGATATCCAAAAACTGCTCAGCAACAGTCGGACAAGTGGGGAATGTTGGGATGAACCAGAAAAGTTTGGGTAGAGCCGGATCTAAGCGTTGGCTAGGTAAGCCCCATATAGTAAGATGAGTAGTTATGAACCTTGTAGACCATCCACATGGGGGTGGTGAAGGGAGGGCCCCAATTGGTAGAAAAAAACCCACAACCCCTTGGGGTTATCCTGCACTTGGAAAAAGAAGTAGAAAAAGGAATAAATATAGTGATAATTTGATTCTTCGTCGCCGTAGTAAATATGAGAGAAAATAGAATTTCTTTCTTCGTCTTTACAAAACAAAAAAAATAGGAGGAAGCTGTGACACGTTCACTAAAAAAATCCGTTTGTAGCGAATAATTTTTCCTTAAGTTTTAGGTTGATGTGGTATGCATCAGCATTCTCAAAACCCTTTTGGAGTTCTGAGGTCATGGTTGCCAACATCAGGCAAGAAACCTTAGTCGAGTCATGATAGTGCTTATCATATGCAGTTATATCTTCATCAGTAGCATTATAGGCTATATCTGGTATATTAGTATCAAAGACATACTCTTTGCCCTCAAATCTCAAAGCAATCCTCAAAGCCCGGATCCAGTCGAGATAGTTCGGACCCGCCAGCTTTTCCCTGAAGAGGATGGAAAGCAATGAGATGTTGGTTGGTGCAGGAGGAGGAGGACCCAAGTTATTGTTATTTGCAGACATCTATAAAACAGTGCTTTTAGTTTAATTAGTTTGAATTTCAACGCTTTAAATAATTACCCAATTTATTTACTAAGGCTATGACCCAATATTTCCCAGTTGTGATGTAAAGAGGGATGTTGTAATCACACTCACAATGGTCATCTAGCTAGACAAAACTTTTGTCAGTTTCATTCACTATGAAACTCCTAGATCTGTGAGATTCATTGATTTCATTCAATGGTATGTTAATCTCATTTTTGCTCATCTCAGAATTCATGACAGGAATGTTGTGGATCAAGAATCAGATAGTGAATTGACCATGTAAATTATAAAGACAATGTGAGTTTCTCATGGATAGCACATTATTCACATTTGTTTATAAATAAAATAGGTTTTGTTCTAATACTTTAAGTTAATATTTTTAACTTTGAGAGAGAGAGAGAGAGGGAGAGGGAGAGAGAGAGAGAGAGAGAGAGAAAGAGAGAAACATTGCCCTATCAAACCCTTTTGGTAACTCACATGGTAAAAGGTGCTGGGCGATGAAGATAGTGGGTGACAACGCCTAGTAATATCAAGTATTTTAGGAATTGTTTAGCCGTGTTTTAGTTAATTTATCATTATTAATTGGCTAATATCACTTACTTTTGTGCCAAAGTGCTTGGAAATGTTTTTAGTATAAATGTAGGGGTTTTAGTGCAATTCTGGAGAAGTTACGGAGCAAAAAAGGCAAAAAGTCAAACCTGGCAGAGATAGCGCCGCTATCTCGCGACCGGATAAAATCTTCATTTTTGAATTTTAAACTTCAAGATTTCGGGATAAACCCGCACGCGCGCCGCGAATTCTATATACCCGCGATGCGGAAACCCTAATTTCGCACAACTATAAATATCAGAGTCCCGTCTGACTTTTCACTCATCCCCGGACGCGAAGGAGGGATCTGAAGGCACAATTTCGTCAGTTTTTTAGTGGGAATCAATATTTTGGTTAGTAATTTAGTTTTCTCTTGTTTTATCAACTCGGTATCAAGGTATTCCACAATCGGGATTTCCGTTGATTACTCAATGTTTGTTTGGATTCATAATTTCTGATTCAGTAGAATAGTTGATAGTTTAGATCTGATATTTGAGTGTTTGGATATTGGTTTGATGTTTGGTTTTTGATTTATAAAAGTTAATCATTCGGTTCAAGTTATATTGCACTTTTTCGGTATTGTTACTGTTGAATGCTTGTTTGGATGTTTTGGGATTTGTCATTGCTTCTGATTTTTCTGGAATTTACTTTTGGAATCAGTAAGTAATCTTAGTTTATAGTTTGGAGTAGTTTAGTTTAGTGAATGATTGTTTTGTTTTTTTTAGTATTGTTTCGGTATTCTTTTTGTGTTGGTTTTTTGGAAAGTAGAAACAATACCGCTGACTGTAGAGTGACACTACAGTTGGTATACTGTCGTTCTATCTTGACCACGTAAATCTTGTGGATCGACCCTGACTACCACTGTACTAGTGTGTGTTAGGTTTACTTTACTATTTTTGACCGCACGACGACCTAGGCGTGTCAAATTTTGGCATCGTTGCTAGGGAGTTGTGCGCTTAGGATAGACGATCAGTGGTATTTTTTTTCTTTTGATGTTTGATTTTTGTTTTTAATTTTTTGTATGTGTACGTCCTCACAATGGGCGATTACATGTACCTGGGTCAATACACGTGTTATGTTGGCCCGGTTTATTATGATAACAACCGGTAGAACCAAGGTCAAGGACCTCCATGACAGCAACAGAAAAACAATCAGTGGAGAGGATAACGGTATAATAATGGGCTCTACAATAACGGTAATTTCGTTCCCCTGCTTTATTTTGCACAACCGAGTGGGCAGTCGGTTGCATCGCACTCCCAGCCATGGGAGTACGATGAGGCATCACCTATATTTTTTCCTGAAAATGTAGATTGTCATGTAGACATTGGGCCAGAGTTGTTAGGTGTGTTGCCTAAATTTAGGGGTCATAAGCATGATAATCCTTATAATCATCTTCACGAGTTCTTAGCTATAGCCAATGTGAACATACCTAGAAATGCTGATAGGAATATCGTTAGGCTTAAGTTGTTTCCGTTCACACTCAAGGACAAGGCGCAATATTGGTTCATGTCGCTGCCGGCCAACAGTATCACCACGTGGGAGCAGGTGAGGACAATGTTCTTGCAGGAGTTCTATCCCCCGAGTAAGACAATGGAAATAAGAAGAGATATACATGAGTTCCAGCAAAAGCCCGTGGAAGCATTCCATGATGCTTTCGAGAGATTGAATGAGCTGTTACGCTCATGTCCACACCATGAGTTTCCACGATGGCCGTTGGTCACGATATTCTACGACGGTGTCGACGGTATGAGCCAGGCCATGATTGATGCATCATTTGGAGGGGCAATTATGCTACAAGATAGCGAGACGACATGGAGGTTCTTGGAGCAACTCAGCAATGGATCCAAGTTTAATCATTCAGCAACGAAGACAAACAACACCTCATCAGCGGTAGCAGTAGATGTCGATAACGACTGGAAGAAGGAGGTGAAGAATGAGATCGGTGTGCTTAGCACGAAGCTTGATACAGTATTGGCCACCGTGCAGCAAGGACCACAAAATCAACAGCAGCACGGTCAACAAGAACAAAGACCACAAGATGTTAGTCAAGCATATGGTCAAGTGCAATACCACAACAACAACAACAACAACAGACGACCATATATGTCAAATAATCAGGGAGGGCAGAATTACAATGATAACTACAACCATCAATACAACAACAACCGTTAAGGTAATTGCGTTGAGTCGTGTTTTGTGAACGACCAATATCTGGAGCAACAACCATACTCGCCAGAAACTGAGGTAAGTAATTTTAATACCAATAATACTGTGGGTGAACCTACATCACTTGAACATGTGATGGGAGGGAATACACCTTGGTAAAATCAAGAGACCACTGAAATGGTCGAATTGGTTGCTGAGGAGGAGATGGTAGATGACAATATTACCCCCAACTCAACAACTTTTGATGTTTTTGAGAATGTTAATAATGTTGATCTGGTGATGAGTGAATCTACACTATCACCAGATAATTTGGTCGAAAAGGACATTAAGGAGGGAGCTGTAATTGACAATACTAACCCCCATCCAACAACTCCTGAAATTGTTGATATTGTTGACACTTTTGAAATTCAAATCTGGTGATGAGTGAATCCATAGCATCACCAGACAACGTGATCAAAACGGTTGTCGAGGAAGGGGGCGTAGATGACAATACCACCCCTGAACCATCAATTTTTGAAAATTTTGAACATTTTAAGAGTCAAGCTCTGGTGATGAGTGAATCTATCCCATCACCAGATAAAACTAGTCGCTCACTCTTGGTACGGATCCACCTGTTGGACGATGACCAAGAAGATGATGACAATGATGTGGTCTTCGAAAATAATAAACACAATTTTAGCGCCACTCTTGACCCATTAATGAATGGAAAATTAGATGTGATCAATACCATCGATGAGGATATCTGGGAGCATACTGATATTATGCCTTCCGATTCCATTCGATTGGAAAATATTTATTGGCACTACAGGAAAAAATCATAACATGCAGACGACACGCATTATACGGGCAAATGAGGCGCAAAACAATTATTGGAAGCGGCATTGGACGCGCTTCACGTCAAGCCGGTGATCTTGAAGAGGTACCGAAGGAAAGACCGAGCTTGGATGTTGAAAGCAAACTACAAGCATTTACGTGAATTAATCGTAAAATGGCGACCGAGCAGCAACAGAAGAACCGGCAAGCCATTCGACCCAGAAAAGCTGGAAGAGTATCGGGTCAACGAGGGAACGGTGGAGGCTGAAATGCAGCAGAGATATATGGCGTACGACCCACCGTAGCCGCAGAAAGATGGTCCAGCTAAAAGACCGAGCAAAGAAGCGCTTTCGGGAGGCAACCCGATTTTCGATAAGTATTTTCTTTTATTTTTATTCGTATTTTTATTTTTAGTCAAAATATCATTGAGGATGATTATTGTTGAGTGTGATACTGTATGTCCTAAGTGAGGGGTGAGGATGAGTAAATAGAAAACAAAAAAGGAAAATTCGGAAGTGGCGCCGTCAACACCATCAAACCGCGACGCGGACCGAGGAGAGACCCGATGCACTGGGGCTTTTCGCGCATACTCGCGACGCGGAAATCTTCATGTGGTGTCGCGGATCTTCAACCTTGATCGATGGACACTGGATCTCATCACGTCTACGCGTTGCGGCCTTGACACTTCGGCGTCGCGGAGACTGGGAATCAGCAAGAAGGACAGTAACTCACAATGTATAATCTTCTTTTGTGTTTTGCAACTTTTATTTTGTGAATATGTTTGTTAGTGTGAATAGTATCTATCCAAACTTTGATTGCTGCACCAACTGATGGAGTTGCATAACGCAAGTGTGGGGTCACCGTACCCCTACACTTGCATTATGCCGGTGTGTTCACTGTTGCGCCCCGACTCCCGGATTTCATCGAGACGACGAACATGATCGACCCTGTTACAAATGGTCCCGACAATCAGGTAGTTCTACCGCTCTAAAAGGGGTAACTCTTTCTCCCTAGTTCTGAAATATTTTTTGTACAACGAGGGCGTTGTACGGTTTTAAGTGTGGGATGTGGACGGTCGAAAGAGTATTTTTGAAATTTTTGCGGGAAATGACCAATTTTCAAAATCATTAGCAATTTTTCAAAATTTTTAATAGATTGTAATTTTGAAACGAATAGTTTCTGAATGTTTATAGCATTGGTATTTTTCAAGAAATAATGTTTAGTTGTTATCATGCTATTGGTTTAGTCAAATAAGTTGAGTTTTAAGAGTTAGAAGATCGGAATATTTTAGGATTGGAATTTAGGAAGGGACTGTCAATCAGTGGCCTTTGCTGTTCGAGCCGGTAGGTCCGAAAAGAGTGGCCTTGAAGAGGCACTTATGCACCTTACCACCTAAGATCGTCTGGTTTGGGATGGTATTTCTGAAAGCTCGTTACACGGACAACATCAAAAGTCATGGACAGTTCTTTAATGGCCTTTAGAATCTGAATGAATACGTACACTTCATTGTGGACAGCAAATTTGTAATCAATGGTTCTTTAGAAAGTGATGAATTCCAAAAGATATTCTGGTTATGTTTGCATAAACTATTTCATCTAACTCTGGAAACAATAAGCTTTGAAATTAAACACGTTCAAAAATTGTTTGAGTCTTTATTATAATTTGTTAAAAACTCTCTTGCTTGGGGAAAAGCAAGACACAAGTTTGGGGTGTATGACAACGCCTAATAATATCAAGTATTTTAGGCGTTGTTTAGCGTGTTTTAGTTAATTTATCATTATTAATTGGCTAATATCACTTACTTTTGTGCCAAAGTCCTTGGAAATATTTTTAGTGTAAATGCAGGGGTTTTAGTGCAATTATGGAGAAGTTACGAAGCAAAAAGGGCAAAAAGTCAAACCTGGCAGAGATAGCGCCGCTATATCTTGAGATAGCGCCACTATCTCGCGACCGGATAAAATCTTCGTTTTTGAATTTTAAACTTCAAGATTTCAGAATAAACCCGCACGCGCGCCGCGGATTCTATATACCCGCGACGCGTAAACCCTAATTTCGCACAACTATAAATATCAGAGTCCCGTCCGACTTTTCACTCATCCCGGGACGCGAAGCAGGGATCCGAAGGCACAATTTTGTCAGTTTTTCAGCGGGAATTAATATTTTGGTTAGTAATTTAGTTTTTCTCTTGTTTTATCAACTCGGTATTGAGGTATTCCACAATCGGGATTTCCGTCGATTACTCGATGTTTGTTTGGATTCATAATTTCTGATTCAGTAGAATAGTTGATAGTTTAGATCTGATATTTGAGTGCTTGGATATTGGTTTGATATTTGGTTTTTGATTTATAAAAGTTAATCATTCGGTTCAAGTTATATTTCACTTTTTCGGTATTGTTACTGTTGAATGCTTGTTTGGATGTTTTGGATTCTCATTACTTCTGATTTTTCTGGAATTTACTTCTGGAATCAGTAAGTAATCTTAGTTTATAGTTTGGAGTAGTTTAGTTTAGTGAATGATTGTTTTGTTTTTTTAGTATTGTTTCGGTATTCGTTTTGTGTTGGTTTTTTTAAGGGTCACTACAAAAGAATTTCTCCAATGGCTCCAAATCTTCACCTTTCCTTCACTTAACTACTACTCTGCTCCTCATGCTCCTTGCTTGCTTCAAGTTGTCACCACAATTCCCTTAGTTGGTTCCTCATAGTCAAGACCACTTCAAAAACCTTGCTACTCTTCGAGCTTCATCCCATTTAAGTCATCCTTTCATCATCCAAGATCATCCTTTATTCTTCAAAAGTGCTTGTGAGCATGAAGCTCAATTCCCTAGCAGTCGGCATTCTCACAAAGTTCTTTCTCATGTTGCCATGTCGTCATGATCCTTCAAGGTTGCACTTCTTTTCCACATAAGAATCCTCATGCATAAAATCCTCTTGCCAAGAATATTCCTCATGCCAAACCAAATCCACTAATTAAATGGTTAGAACCTTAGTCACAAATAAGCACTTACTACTAAGTTCTAAAGGAGAACTACTTAAGAGGTCAAACATCCTTAAGAACATCACAGTTTAAGTCTAAGCACCACTCCTAATACCTAGTTCACTTAAACTCATGCTCTGATACCAAATTGAAACACCCTCGCTTAAGGCTTTTCATAAAACATCATTTTAACCCATGGTTTATCATCATTATTCCAAAAATCACCCTTTAGTGAAAACTTCAATTTCAACATGTCATTTTCTTTCAAAACCAATTTAAAAACACATGGGGTTTAATGAGTGATAATCTAGATTTAAGTTGCGGAAAACATCATTTGGTCCCATTTTAGATAAAACATCTTGGTTTGTAAAAGAGCGAGGTTGTAACAATTCAAATACCATTACATAGTTCAACTGAAACCACACAAACTGTGGCCTTCTAATGCCCGCTCTTCTAAATTCATCTAAACTTCTCAACCTGAGTACACATCAAAATAAGTTAGACAATTGAAATGCCTAGTGAGCTTACCCGAGGTTGACCCATTCAGAGTGGGCGGTAAACTACCACACTCGAGACAAACCTCCAAAATTGTTTTGACACACACTTTAAAAGTTGTTTAAGACATCATAAAGATTTACTCAAAAATGGATAGTTATGATATGCAAATGCAATGCATGATGCAACTATCCCAAACCCACGTCCATCTCATAAAAGTCCAACTCACCTCAATGACACCTACCTAAGTTCACGAATGACACGCACAAAGCATGCCACTCGATCTCCGTATAGGAAAAACTAGGACTAGTGGCCATCACACTAGCCCCATAAGGGTTAGCAACTCCCTCATGCGGTTCTTTATTGTCGGGAACGGTTTTCCCTAAATCTGGGACAAACATCTCATTTTGGGCATTTTGCCCTTGATTTCCCTAAATCCGGGACAATCATGATTTCCCTAAATCCGGGACAATCATTTCATCTTCATCATAAGGTTCACTCGGTCAATCCCATCCTATATGCAATGCAATGCACAAATAGGATGCTCAAAACATCTTTCAAAACATCATCATAACCTACATTTGAAAACATCTTTAGAAACTCATTTTCATGCAATGCACAAGTAGTAATCATATAACACATTGCACATAATATCATGCATGAAAAGTATTTGATAACAGACACAAAAGATAGTAGTTGGGATGTGTACTCCCGGTAAACTCACCCAAGGTCAACTGACGAGTCAACACTAACTCCACAAAAGGTTTGATGCATTTGGAGGCGCTCCAAAACATCATCCCATCCATCAAATCATCTTAGTTGTGTGCTAGCTCAAGTCCTTAGTCTCACCTCCAAGTCATAACAAATCATCTCCTTCCTAAAAGACAAGAATGGAAGGTATCATACTCGATTCATCTAAAAGTCGCACAATAATTACTTTTTGGAACTAAGAAGGAACCATCATTAACCATCCAAAATGAAGTCCTTGACTCTCTAATATAAGGAAAATCTTAATTAAAACATCCCCAAAGTTTGGCATTAAAACAAGGACCTAAAGCCCAAACTGCAAAGCTCAAAACCCAAAAAGTACCCAAAATTAGACAGATCCTGACACGGGCCGTGTTAGGTATAACCCGGGCCGTGTTAACCAACCAGAAGGTCTCAGACATGCTGACACGGGCCGTGTTCCGTGTACAGCAGTTCTGACTTTTGGTCCTTTTCACCCCCTTTCACCCAACTCAAGGTCCAATTCTTTTCTAAACTCCTAACCATCAAAAGGACATTATTCTAATCCAATTTAATACATCATTAGGCTCAATTTAAACATTCAAAATCATTTTAAATGAATCCATTACATGCCATGATCACAACTTCACTCCATAAGCTTAAACCATGGAATACCCAATTACATTCCTACAATTGGTGATTACAAATGGAGATTTCTTCTTCCATTCCATGGAATCATTAGGAAATGATCCTCACTCCACTTATACTTCCAATTTGATGCAAATAACCCATTCATCCATTGAACAAGAGATCCAATCATCATCTACATGAATAAAACCCATTTTCAACACCAAATTTCCATTATCTAGTGATTCAAGGTTTAAGACTACAAATCAAAGGTTGGAATCCTTAGGGAATCAATAGAAATGAATCCCCTCATTCAAAACTACCAAATCCAACCATCAATTTCTAGATTCCTCAATTATCCAACAAATCCCCAAATTCTAGGGTTCATAACACCCAAATCAATCAAGCAATTGGATCAAGAGCATCCATAGATTGGATGTTGATCAAAACATGAACTAGATTCATAAACTAACACTTGGGATCCTAGGATTTCCTCCCCCAAGCTACCATTTTCGGACTTGACATAGAACCCACCCCAAAAACGGGTTTCCAAGCTAGAAGAGGAAGTGTTTATACCTTAGATTGCTTGGAATCTTCTAGCACTTAATCAATCTTCAAGAACAAGAAACAATCCTTCTTGAAACCCATGAAAATCGCCACTCTCCTCTCCTCCTCTCTCTAAAAACGTGATTGTGGCTGAAATGGGGAAACCCCTCTCTAAAACATGAGATCTTTCACCATTGGCAATAATAGTCCATATAGTTTGATCCTTCTTCACCCAACACCCCAAAAGTCCATTATTCTCATTAGAAGTCTTCATATTCATACATATGCCCCAAATACAATTATTTCTTTCACTTGAGTCATTGACTAAGTCAACACTAACCCTTAGTTTCCCAACTTGACATAAATGGTCCCTTACACTAAAATTCTTAACGATTTGGTCCTTAATATTAATTCAAGGAATTATTTGACCTAATATAAACTGCACATCAATTCCTTTAATATATATTCTAATATTCCAAATCCATGACTAGTCAAATCTACTTAGGGCAAGTTCGGCCAAATTGACACTTTTAGTCCTTATGACAAAATTTCTCACATTTGGTTACAAATAAATTTTAAAACTATATTTGGCTAATTTATTCACAATATAAAAATATAAAAAAATATTAAATTTATTTATTCATTGATTTATTTATTTACAAATTAAGTTTTATTTGTCGGTTTAAGCCCAAAACTCCTAGGCCCAAAACACGGATGTTACATAAGATGAAAGTGCTAATATCTTATGAACAGAGGCTCTGATACCACTATTGGGATTTGATCACATAAACACATAAACAAATGTAGTGGAAGACAGATAAGATCAAATCACAGAAATTCCATGAACATTGTTCAGGATCATACAGTTCATAACATATTATTGCAACTTAAAACTTAAACATGATGTACCTGAACAAGTATTCTCCTTTGTGCTCTAGTTAGGACCACGATTGCAAGGATGATCAGGATCCAATGTGTGAATCCCTCTAGTGGCTTATACCCAGTGATCACCAGAAAACCAGACAAATCAGAAGCAGAAAACTCCAACTCTAGAGAGAGAGAGAGAGAGAGAGGAGATTTCACAGAAGGGAAGGAGGAGGGAGGAGATTGGCGGCACTCAAGGCTTGGGATGCCTTAGGGTGTTACCACAAGGTCTTTATTTATACTGAATAGACTCCTAGGATTTTAAACTTAGGAGCCTTTTGGCGGCCGCACCCCTGGACTTGTTTCCTTTGATTATATATCTAATCAATTACAATCCAGTCTCTTTAATTGTTCCAAATTAATACTAGATTAATTTATCAATTAAATTATTGATGTAGTTTCTAATTAATTTATTTTCCAATAAAAATTTAAACTAATCATCCTTTCCTTTATTTTGACTTTGAATGTTTTTCTGGGTCATGAGGGCAACCCAAAAAGACTCTATATTTTATTAGAAGTATTACCACAAGTTGATGACCTTGGAAATTTTTCTAATATACACAACATCTCATATGTTGCGTAGGGCTCCAATACCTTCTGAAGGTCATGAAACATAATATGAGATATTTTAGATAAATCATAAGATGCTTCAAATAAGCATCTTTTATAGACTCAATTGAGATTGATGGATGTTCTTTAGGAATAGGACTTCCAAGGACGTATGATGTCAAATAATAGTTGAGCACAAATTTCAAGTTATCATACAAGATATTGAAATTTATATCATTTAAAATTAATAGCTGCAAAAAGTTGTGGGGGCGGATATCTACAAAATCTAATAAGATTCATTTAATATTTTTGATATACAATCTCTTTAATAAATTAATACCCTTCATGTTATAAAAACATTAATTATTAAAGGATAAGATCCATATCACCCATAATCACTTGGACCGGTGATTCATAATCAAATAACTATGATGATTGGTAGGTTAGGATAACCAATTACATAAACTACGTAACTCTTAGATATTATGGGATCATTAGACATCTTGTATCATGTGGTATATTAATCTCATCTATGCCAACTCATTCCTCAGACCGGTGATCCTTAATCTGAGTTCAAGTTTTGAAGTCGTCCAAAGTCAAAACTGTGAAGGTTCGGAAAATGAATAGTCATAAGAAACGTGATCCAACACCTTATCCATTACAACGGCGAATGACCAGTCATAAGAATCTCGATGCAATGTGTAAGTGTTCCGAAATTGGATGTCACAGACTTAAGTTTAAGAAAATGTATTTTTAAACGTTTTATAATTGTAGTTTTGTAAACATTATATCGTGAACATCTCATGCATACAATATACCACGATATATAAATAATTTTGAAAAATCATATTTCTCGTACGGTTCTTTTAGTTTAATAAAACTCATTTTATATACTATTACATCGTATTTCAAAAATAAACTAATATCCGCTATATATAATTCTTGAAAGCGTTCAGAACCAATTTTAGTATTTTAAATAACCTTTTATTATACAGATGAGGAGTTCGGATAAGTTAAAAACATTTTTTTAAACAATTATAAGAATTTTAAAACTCATTTTAAACTATTTTAGAATTTGGCATTTAAGACATTTTGAATAAAACCCCTTTTATATTAAAAACCCGATTTTAAACATCAAAAATCCATTCTTACAAAACTCCAAACTCTATGTGATGATTTATTATACCAAAATATTTTCTAGCATGCAAAAATTATATTTCGTACACACAACATTTTATAAAATACATACAATAAAAGGATCATAAAAATATGCAACTAGTATAAATCGAAGCCATAACTAGAAATAATTCATATGAGCCACCATAACAACTATTATGTCTTTCCTAAGGACAT
The DNA here is from genome assembly GCA_023525715.1 of Cichorium intybus. Lineage (NCBI taxonomy): Eukaryota > Viridiplantae > Streptophyta > Magnoliopsida > Asterales > Asteraceae > Cichorium > Cichorium intybus. Next base: position 79,397,790 of record CM042011.1, read on the forward strand.
TAAGGACACTTCAAAATGATATAACTGTAGCCCTATAACGTATTGGGTTTTGCTTTAAAACGTCCCTGAAGTTTGTTTTTTCGTTTTGTTTTTTTTTTTGTTTTTTTTTGTTTTTGTTTTTTTTTTTTTTTTTTTGCGTTCAAAGGGTCTAATGTTTGTATCTACCTGTTTATTTAACCATTAGAAGAGGTTATCCGGTTTCCCTTTAAAAAACACACGATATTATCCGAGTCAGCGGCCACGTAAGCTAAACTAAGTTAGCACACATCATCCGAATGAGAAGAGAGAGGCGGTTACTGTACACCAAACTTGGGGACCAAGGTGGATCTCTTGGTTTCACTATAAAAAGCTTAAGCCCTAATATACCACCCAAAACGTTCTTACCCTAAAACGGCAAATTTCACTGTTGCCATCTCATTCCGCCACCATCTAAAATCATGAGCTTCAGTCGATCGGCAGAGAGTATCTCGTTGAACAGGTTTAGGAGTGACGACGGCAACGAACCACATGACTGTGAAATAATGTACATTGAGATGCAGCTAGAGCTTGCGATCATCCGAGATGACGTGCATCATGAAATCAACAACATGAATGCGACGGTAAGGGAACTAACTGAGGCGATGACGGTATCCAACCGGAGGGGACGAGGCTGGATGATAGCGTTTCTCGTGTTGTTGGCGGCTATGGTCGTGAAGAAGGTGTTCATTGAGTGAACACTGTCGTTGATGGGGGTGCAGCACTAGAAGATTATCGTAATATTAACATAAAAACATGGTAAAGGGTTGTTGGTTTTTGTGAAGTCCCGATTGTAAAGGGCATTTTGTAGCTTTTGTTAGTGTGTACCCCCACAGTATTAGATGCATATATTATATGAAGATTAGGTTTTGTTAGTGTCTAGATTTGGTAAGTAAATTGAAGTTTGTAATTTTGGTGGAAAACTGTTAACCTGGGTTGGTATGTTATGAAGTTAAAATGTGTGTTTGCGTTATTTTGTGTTTTGCAGTGACAAGGTAGTAAACTTAAAAAGAAATCAAAAAACAATGGTTACCATAAATGAGTTTCGTATAACTGCATTAAGCAAAAATGGATAAAATGAAATCAAAATGCCAACTTTTATAACGACATATAAGATACTAACATAGACTAAAAAGGTGCATTATCACATTCATATTAGCATCATAAAAGATGCCAACTTTTATAACCATAGTTCAAAGTTCATAATAACCAAACATAGTGTCCATCAATAAGCAAACATAAAAGGGAGTCTATAACAAACATTAAAACTTAGAAAACAATCTCACACGTCAAACAAACCATAAGAAAGTGTCACAACTTATACTCTAAAACCAAACTTAATCCAGATTCATTGGAACTGCAGAACTGTCTCCTTCACCATTTTTACCTGGAACACTTTTTCCCAACTTCTTCTTGATGATCCTTTCAAATCTTTTTGGGGGCACAGTCTTATTGGTTGTTCTTTTCTGTGTCATTGGAACTGCAGGACTAACAGTTTGAGGTGGTGTTGCTTGCTGTTGCACGTTGTTGTTTCTATTGTTTCATTTTTAACCCTTAATTTCGATGTTTTGTCAACCATTTTACACGTTGTCTTGTTGTGGCCAGGTTGCTTGCATATACCACAAAGTACCCTTTTTCCCATTTTGGAAACTGTATGCCTTCCTACCCTCTCTGAAGCATCCTTTTTCCTTTTAATTGTTGGCCTCCCTGGCATTCCCCTTCTTAATGGTGGTAGAGGAGGAAGGAAATCTGTTGAGGGCCACATGTTGCTGCCACTCATTCCAAGTATTGGATGCTTGTACGTGTTCTTGTAAAACATAGCAAGGTAGAGTGGATCCACATAAGCTTCTATTGTTCCATTAAGATAAGATATTGTTGCAATTGAATGCACGCAACCGTATCCATTAAGTTGCCACAACCTGCATGTGCATGTTTTCTTTTCCAAGTCAACTGTATAGGATTCGCCAAAGTTTCTAGTTTTAAATTGGAGCAGGCCACTGGGAAGCACTTGCCAATACCTACAAATAGAAAAACCTAAAACCATTATCAAAAGTTGGCTCAAAATAAGGTAGTATAATAACTCAACATGTATACCGTTGTTGGATTTTCAGTTCATTAATCTTATGTCTTAAGGCTGGACAAATTTGGTATTCAGGCCCATTACTTCCTTTTAAATGCATTTTATGCATCCTCTCCATCACATAATGTCGTATTTCTTCAAGCATTGTAATTATAGGTTTCTTCCTTGCTTCAATTATAATATTGTTGAAACTTTCAGAATTCCCGTTCTCCACTGCATCACACATGCTTCCAAACCTGAAATAAGCTCTTGACCATGTCTTTGGTTCCCTTTCCATGAGGTGGTCATATGATGCAGGGTTAAGACTTTGTATTTCCTTCATGACTGTTTTGAAATGTGGTTCTGTTGTAGGCTTGCTAGCTTTCCAGAATAGGTTTTCAAAGTGAGCCCCTGGAAATCTTTTCTTGAAGTTGGCATATATATGCCTTGCACACTGTCTATGTTCTGCTTCGGGTAAAACTTCCTTGACAGCCTCCAGTAAACCCTACATTAAACAACAAATTATGTTAATTAACATAACCATGAAATATGAAAGTGAAAAGGTTCCAAAGCATACGTTATGTTGGTCTGACATCAAGCTAACACCTAGTCCACTCTCAAGAGTGAAGATCTTCTGACAGGTTTTCCATGAACCACTTCCAGTTCTCCTTATTTTCCACACAAACAATAGCCCAAGCTATTGGAAATATTTGGTTATTGGCATCCCTTCCAACAGCACTTAGCAACTCACCACTACATAACCCTTTTAAAAAGCACCCATCTAGGTTTATGAATCTTCTACAACCAGTTCTCTAACCTTCTCTAACTCCATGAAAACATACATAAAATTTGCTGAAATACGTTTTTCCATCTGGCATGGGGTTGACACCTATTTTAACAGTGGAACCTGGATTTGATCTTCGTATCTCCTCTCCATAAGACCAAAGCTTAGCATAGTGTTCAACAACAGTTCCCTCTATAAGAGTTAAAGCATGTTTCTTTGCTCTTCTACATTGGCCCATGCTAACCTCAATGCCACACTTTTTCTTAACCTCTTCCCTAAGTTGTCTCACACTCATTTTTTGTTGATGTAAAATCTCTTCTGTGTAATGGCTACCAATCCATGCATAATTGACAATTGAACCTAATTTGAAATTCCTAGCACAATTATGTTAAGAGACTTGATTTGGAAAGACTGTTCTTCAGTCATCCATGAAGCCCAAAGTCTAAATGAACATTCCCCATCACAACATCTTACTAGTAATCTCCTAGTATAATTTTTTTGTAGCATAATTGATATCCATTAGCAACAACATAATTGCAAAGCATGGTTTTCAGTTGTTTAGGGCTTTCAAAACGCATACCTAACACAGGCTTCTGCTTCTTCCATTCAACTTCCGCATTGAACCTTGTTTGCCCACTAAGTTGTAGGTCATCATCACCGATCTGAACTTCTGGGTCATCCTTAGGTACACAATCAATCACCGGATCTCCACGACCACATAGTTTACTCAGAAAATTGTCCTTCGTGGTCCTATTCACGGGTGAACTGTTGGCATCCCTATCAATTTCATCACCCATTTCAGTGGGAATGTCTGCTATTCCGAATTGGTTGTCGTCGGGACTAACCACTTCATCCCGGTCTTCATCTATCCAATCCTGCACATTAACACCGGTATGGTCAATGTATACAGCCACAACAGTTCCACAGTGGTATGCAACCTCGATGAAATCAGCATAATCCATCTTGTCTGCAATTGTCCTTAAACCTTCCTTTAACTCGAACTCCGGCAAACAGTAGTACAACTTATGACACTTCTCTCCTGCGAATCGTTCTAGGAATGTAAGACACTCCGGCAAATCCATCGCAGCAAAATCTATGTCTGAGAACAGATTATGCATGCCCTCGGAGTAACAAAATGGTTGCCTTAAAAACACTCCATGGTAGTGTACTTCCACATGACAGTTCGATTCCATTCTAGGGACGAAGAAGATGATCGGAGAAAAGGGTTTCGAGGTATAGCTCCAAAAGGGTTTATTTCGAAACTAAAACCGCCTTCACATTGTACAATTAATATTGGAGCATTAATGTGCTGACTATGAGTGATGAGGATTACATTGCATATGATTAGGATTGAGGGGGTGACATGGCATCTGACTAGGTACTGGTTCACCGGCTTACCCCTTCCAATTGATGCGAATGGTCTTTTAAAACCTAAAATACAAACATTAGATCCTTTGAACGCAAAAAAAAAAAAACTTCAGGGACGTTTTAAAGCAAAACCCAATACGTTATAGGGCTACAGTGACAATTTCCCTATATTCTAAGGCTCTCACTTGCACGAACAACTCTTGTTGACAAAGCTTTAAAACGCCATGTGTTGCTAGGTGTCGAAAACATAAACTATTAAGACAATAATAAGCTTAAAACCCTGGGTCAAAGACGTATGGCTTAAGTTATTTACTTAATCAATTAAGCTCTTCTATGAACTCCCTTCATTTGGTAATTTCTTCATCATGTTACAATTTAAGTAGAAACAAAAATACAACATAAACATTACATATTTATCTATTACATAAAAAATGAATAGATAAATAAAATAACCAACACATACAACATCACAAGGTCCTTATGGCTTGATTTATACAAAAATAATCAACTTCCAAAATATATAAAACAACACTTTGTCTTTTTTAAGACAACTTTTATACAACCAAAATTGCATGAAAGTTTTGGTTGCTAAAAATAACAATTACGATCAAGTTGTCATAGAAAATATATGTGACCATTTCTTGCCAAAAAGAACCTCATAAATATTTTCCAAAACCATGTATATTCAAAATAATACTTGGAACCTTTCTAAACATGTAAAACAGGCTCTGATACCACTGACGGAGTTTTACGACGATAAATGATACAAAAATAGTTATTACCATAATGGAAGACTTTAAAATAAAACTATTTTTAAACCATTTATAAAAACCACCAAGGATCTAATTACATGTGTTAGAAAGGTATAAAAACAACCAAAGGGAGTTTAGAACTACAACCTTCGAAGACTTTGGTTCCCTTTCGCAATTAGGAAGTTGATAAATATAAGAACCCGAAACGAGCTCCTCTACAACGTATCTAGCAACAACATTTGATGACACCGGATGCTTATCCAAATCACTTGCAATATGAATCTCTTAAGCTTTTCAAACAAACACAAATTCTTGTTCAAAATAGAGGTCAAAGATCAAGCATTATCTTCAACCATCTTCAACTACATCATAAACCCTTTTAGAGAGAAGATGGAGAGACATATAGAGGAATGAGTCGAGATTTGGAGAGTACCCCCAAGGAAAACTAATAAAACCTATCTTATAAGCTTTATTACATCCCTTTAGTCATGTCCTAAAACTAGACCATGCCTTATGATGAAAAAGAAAGTACCATGTAAGAAGTATGGGCAAGCCATATCCTTCTCTCCTTGCCCAACTATTATGGCAAGGTGATGGGTAGAATAATACAGATTTTATTATAAACCCATTACAATCCCATGTTGTGTATATTATTTAATCTAAGAACTTTTCTAGACTCAAATAAATGTACATGACATATATAACTATACCTTATAATATATATATGTTCATATTTGCTTGCTGTTTTACATTTGAAATTATTACTTTCGTAAAACAGTCATTTCAAATCAATTTCAAGATATATGAATATCCATCAATAATCAAATTAATATAAATATTTAATTGGTGTTTATTTGTTGTTCGTGTGACCCTATAAGATGAAGTATTGTTTGCAATATCATTCTAGAATGATCTTTGAGCATATAAAACCAACACCAGAAGGCAAGTACAAGTTCCTATAAGTTTGACAGTAATCCCCGTTGCATATTCTATCATAATAAGGGGTACACTCGGTGGGATTGCCCTAAGTTTAAGGAGTGGTTAGCCAAGAAAGGTAACATTGATGTTCCCATGATACACATATCTAACTCATTTCAGGTATTACATACAATCCAGAAGCTGAAAAAAAAGAGGATAAAGACATTTAAGGTTGGGAATGGAGAAGACTTAAGCGTGTAAGCTATTGTACCGCTTCCTTTACTTTTCGAAAGCGATTTTAGTTTAAGTCGTAATAATACTCTCTATGTATCGGGTATTACCCGAAACATGATATGAATATCTAAATTGGCAAACGAAGTATTTACTCTTACTTTTTGATGCAATGATGCTTTTATTAGTTCTTGCTATCAAATTGTTGGCCTATGGTTTTCTGGACGGAAATATTTATATTTTTCATTTGAACAACCATTTATGGAATCTTTAATGTCATTTAATATCAACGAGAACGTAAGTAAAAGAAAACAAGAAGTGGAAACCTCATATATGATATGGCACCAACGCTTATGCCATATTTCACGAGACAGAATGTTTAGACTCATGAAAGATAAAGTATTGGCAAATTTAACTTCTCAATTTTTTATAAATGCATTAATTGTATGAAAGGGAAAATGACAATGGGAATTAAGAAGGGGTCCATGAGAAGTTTATGTTTACTTGAATTGATTCACACCAAAACTTTTAGGCCTTTCTCCATGGGCATAAGTGGTCATAAATTACGTATAACTTTTATTGATGATAACTCTCATTATATGTATTTATACTTGATAACAAAAAAATCCAGATATCTAGAAATGTCCAAAACTAACCCGATCGAAAATAAAGGTAGTGAGATCGGACAAGGGTGATGAATATTACAATAGGCATACAGGCATTGGTCAAGCACCCGGACCATTCTATGAATTTTGTAAGGATAATGGGATTGTTAACCAATACACCAGACCTGGTACTCCTCAACAAAATGGCATTGTCGAGAGGAGGAATAGGAGTCTAATTGACATGGTGTGAAGTATGCTTGCAAACCCAAACTTGCCATAATTTCTATGGATTGACGCATTAAAAACAATAGTTCACATCTTAATTATAGTTCCTTTTAAGTTTGTCCCTAAAAATCCTTTTCAGATTTGGATAGGAAGGAAACCAATATTAAGGTACTTAAAGGCGTGGGCTTGTTTGCCCAAAGAAAAACTATATAATCCTCAATTGCAGAAACAAAGATGAAAACCATAAGTTGCTTCTTTATCGTATATCATAAAAGATCTAAAGGTTACTGATTTTATGTTGTGTCACATATTACCTGAATCGTAGAAACGAAGCATGGTAAATTTTTTTTTGAGAATATCAACATTAATGGGAGTGGTATATCAAGCGATTTTTGATCTCCAAGAATCTAATGAAGAGGCACCTATTATTCAAGTGCCCAATTCAGTTAATACTTCATTAGGAGACTCAATTCAAAACAAGATGCGTCAAGAAAATGATTCTTCGTATACAGGAAAATGAAACACCACAAAATGAACCAACTCAATGAATTGACACTGAAACACAATATACACAATATCCTGTAAGACGATCTCAACGATCTAGGTGACCCTATTATGTATAGTGATGCCGTAAATTGTGATCAATCAACCAAGTAGAATGAAGCTATGGTTGATGAGCTCAATTCCATGAACAAGAATGATATTTAGGATGCAAGTGGGTCTTTAAGACCAAATTGGACCCCAATGAAAACATTGAACGATATAATGCTCGATTGGTTGCTAAAGGGTATACACAAAAGGAGGGTATTGACTACTAAGAAACTATCTCTCCTATTCCTAGAAAGGACTCCATTAAGATCGTCATGGCCTTGTAGCTCATTTTGACTTAAAGTTGCATCAAATAGACGTCAAAACAACTTTTCTTAGTGGAGATTTACACTAAGATTTTTATATGACCAAACTTTGCGTCAATGGTATTTAAAGTTTTATGAAGTCAATGAAGAAAAAGGACTTCGTTAAGAACCAGGTAGATCAATACATATAACTCAAGATGAGTGGGAGGAATTTCATGATACTTGTCCTTTTACGTAGATAAAAAGCTCTTGGAAAGTAATAATGTTGATTTATTGCACGAATCGAAATGTTTATTATCGTGTCAATATCGATATGAAAGATCTTGCAGAAGCCTCTTATGTTATCGGCATAGAAATACATCGAAATAGACTCCAAAGGACTTTAGGACTATCCCAAAAGACACATATCGAGCCTGTACGAAGTCGAAAAATATGCAACATTGCTCTCCCTCAGTTGCTTCCGTACTTGAAGGAAACATCTTCGGTTCGTTTCAATACCCGAAAATAGAGGTATAACAAGAATAAATGAATTTAATCCTATATGTTTCAGTTTTGGAAGTTTAATGTATGCCCAAGTTTGTACTTGTCTTGACATCGCATATGTTAGTAGCATGCTTGGCTGTTATCAATCCGATTCTGGCTTGGATCACTAGAAAGTTGCAACGAAAGTTTTGTGATACATACAAGGGACTAAGGACCAAAAACATCGTTATAAAATGGGTGATAACTTAGAAGTGAAAGGTTATTCATAATTTGACTTTTCCAAATGCAAAGGGGGCAAAAAGTAAACTTCGGGACCCATCTTTATGCTATATGGAGGGCCAATATCTTGGAGGAGTCATAATCAAAAGTTGACGACAACCTCCACAATGATGGCAGAGTATGTTTTTGTTTATAATGCAGCTTGTCATTGAATGTTGGTGAGGAATTTGATAAAAGGACTCGGTCATGATTGTTAATTCCAAAGACATGCCATTAAAAATCTATTATAAATGAATCTAGCGCCGTAAGCTTCTCAAACAATAATAGTTTAAGTGGAGCTGGTTTATACTTCGATACAAAATACTTGTTCGTACGAGAACGGGTGGATGAAAATGATATCTATCTCGAGCATATTAACACTAATAATATGCTAGCGAATACGATAACGAAAGGTCTACCACCCTAAGTATTCCAACAACATGTCGTCAATATGGGTTTTAGGGTAGACATAATATGATATAGTTCTAGCTTAATGCTTTATTAGGAACTCTTCTATTTTAACTATCAAATACTTGATTATTACTCCTCTTTTGTACGCGCTTTGTCTATATTAATAACTTGTGCACACTTACTCTTTACATAGACAAATATAATGCATTACCACTTAAATCTAAAGCCATTTGGCATAATTTAAGTGTAAGTTTCATATGAAGTACCATAGTATAATTGATGGGGGTCTCCTGTCTCAAAAGGATGTGATAGGCTGTACTATTATGTTTTGGTATTAATATAAAACATCATGAACCTATCTTGGCCAAATAATGAAACATGTATATAAATAGTCACTTGGTCAACAGGGTGAATGTTGGAAAATGACACATTAATATGGCCTTAGGACTATATTGTAATGTTTATTATATGTTGGGTAATATTATATTTTGCACCACAACATTTTCCATAATGACAATTTAGTCCCTAAACTCAAAAATATGTAGTATGATGGATATGACATATGTCTTTAACTTAAGGGATTAATTTTGTGCAGTTATAATTATCTTTCTCTTAAGGTGTAAATGAATCAATTAATCAAGTCAAGAAGTGAACGACTAGGGGATACTTAAGCATTCTTGTTTATGTTTCAAGAGCTTCCTATAAAACACCAATTAGCTTGCTTATCATTGATAGAGATCCATCCATCGGATCATTCATGATACACCATTACGGGAAGAACAAAAGGATCAGCTCATGCCGAATGTCACATTGCCAAGTAAGTACAACTTTCATCTGTATTCACTTTTTCATCAAGTATGGGTTAATTGATCTTGGTTAGTGCGTGTTAAAATTCTTCATCACAGAGAACTATTATCGATAGATACATTTATGTTGATAGACATGTTTTACGTTGCCTTCAAGCCATGTTGTATTTTTTTTGGAAATGACAAATATCATTAAAATAGCCACGAATAGAAAGGAGCTATCGAGACCAAAATAAGTACAATAGCAGAACAGGAGCAAACGAAAAAGGAAAAACAAAAGCAAAAATAAAATTAGCTAAGACAAAAGATGATCAAAAGGCGAGCAACTCCAAGACGTCCAGTCTCCACAACCAAAAGAGCTCCTGTGTTTGCACCACACGAATGATTGAGCAATGATATTGTCCGCCACCTTTATTGCTAAAGTGTTCATTTGTTTGAAGATCTTTTCATTCCTGTAAATCCAAACATTCCATAAAAGGCAAAAGAGGATGGTATTCCCGATCACTCTCTTCCTATGATAATTACCATATAAATGTGTGCACTCAATGAATTCCTTTAAGCATGAGAATCTCCCTGGTTGGATTCCACACCACCAAAATATCCAATGTTGACCGCTTGTGTAAATTCACAATACAATAGTAGATGATCCACTGTTTCCACCTCTATGTTGCATAATGGGCACATTTGAGACATCAAATTCACGCCTCTGACTGCCAAAGATTCTGCGACTGGGATTCTGTCTAACAATGCTCTCCATACAAAGCATCTAACTTTCAATGGGATTTCCTTGTTCCGGCAGATAATGGGACCGGTAGACGTGATAAGTTTGGAATCAATTAGCTTACACATATGTTTAACCTCATAACCAACGTTCGATGACGGGATAAATTGGAAACCAAACTTAGAACTCACCTCCACGCCCATGTCTCCAATAATCGAGTATAAGTGTAGCAGCTCATATAACTCCTCAGGACTTGTTGGACCTTTTTTCCAATTCCATGCAAAACCCCCTGTGGATAAACGATCTTCAAGGAGACAACATTTGGCAGATTCTAGGAGATATAAATGGGGAAACTTCTTTTGAAATATCTCAGTGCTACACCAAGGATCTTTCCAAAACAGAATTTTGATGTTTCTACCCGGAATAATCTTGAACGGAGCATTTTGATCAATGTTGATATCCTGTAGGTACTTGACAGCTCTGAAGATGTTCACCCACACCCCCGTAAAGGATTTCCTTGAGATTGACTCCGTCGGCTTATTATAGAGATTGTGAATGCTCGAAATAACATCCTTTCCATAAACTGCCTTGTTCATTCATCAGTCTCCACCACCATTTTACAAGTAGAGCTATATTTTGTGCTTTTAAGGTACCAACACCTAGACCCCCTGCTGAAACGGGAGCAAGAATTTGACCAGTCCACCCAATGAATTTTATTTTGCAGGTTACCTCCACCCCACAAGAATTTACGTCTAATTTTTTCCAATGCATCGATGGTACCTTGAGGTGCTTTGAAGAGAGACATGTAATAGGAAGGAAGACTCTTTAGAACCGATTTAATGAGAGTAATCCTACCGTCGAACGAAAGGGAGTTGGCCTTCCATATAGATAGTTTGGAATGAAACTTATCAATTACGGGCTGCCAATGCTTCTTTAAACCCATATTAGCTCCAACTGGTACACCCAAATAAATAAACGGGCAGGATCCCACCGCACACCCTAGTGAATAGGCCATGGATTGTAGCTCCTCACTCGAGACACCAATAGGAATGCATTGTACCATAGTTATAATAGCTTTAAGAAACCTCTGTATAAATATGTTTGCCAAGAATGAGAATATTTAAGAAGTTCACATTAAATCTTATAGAATGGAACCATGCAATTAGGATAGATAGTTAATGAAAGCCGAGGTGGACGTCCATCTAGGAAAGGATCAATGCACAGGTAGATTACCTTCACGTGCTAACCCAATGACGTAGGGACACCTCATCATTAGCGTAGAATAATTAACAGATAGAAAGTTGTACTGCATATTTTCGATAAAAAGCATTATTAAAATGGCTCTTTCTTATATCTGATGTCAGTATTTCACGTGAATTCCTCGTGCAACAACCAATTTGCTTTGCTTGCACTGTTCCGACTGGGGTGGTGAGAAGACTTGGAAATTACAACTCTTCTCTTCTGTATCCTTAGGTGCACCAGAATTCCCGTGCACCCCTGCCGCACGGCTGACACTTATAAGTAATCACATAATGACTCCTTTATATATATGTTATCAAAGTGTTATAGGATAATCTAAATTAATAATTTTTAAGTACTGGTGGATGCGTTAACAAATACTCGAATACCTTGAAACCACTTCTAAATTCATTTGTCATTAACTACTGAATAATAGATATGGGTTTCACTAAATTACCTTGGCTACAATGTTACAACGTTAAAAATAATAAGTATATGTGAACTCTTTTTTTTTTTTTTTTTGGGTAGTTTCACATTCTTAATATAACGTGTCTCTAACAGTTATGTAACAAGAATAAAATACACTCATGTGCCAAGTTTTCATATTCAACCAAAATGGTCACACTTTTTCCGCAATTGGCCTTGAAAATCATGGACATGCAACCCCATACCCCTACCCAAATGGTCCCGATTTTTACTTGTATATATCTTCGTAGTGTTGTTATTTGAACATAAAAATACACATGTTTGTTGTTACAATTGTGTTTGGATACCAATCAATCATTAAACTTCCTAATGTTGTCCTTTTAAGTTCTTTCTTTCTCTTTCTTTCTTTCTCTCTCTCTCTCTCTCTCTCTCTCTCTCTATATATATATATATATATATATATATATATATATATATATATATATATATATATATATATATATATATATATATATATATATATATATATATATATATATAACATTAAATTATAATATTATTGATGATTTTAACATTTTAAATATTATAATATAATATTCTGATAGAATGTTACATGTGATATATTTTTATAAGTAATATTGTAGTAGTATAATTTACCGAATGGTGATTTTTTCTTATTTAAAGTTATTTAGATAAATAAAATAATGAAAATAATTAATAAATATATTATGTATGTGTTTTATTGCCAAAGGATAAACATATTTTATTGACACTAGTGGTATGTTTTTTCTATCGCGCACAAAAACATAGTAGATCTTTTTTACAAAAGAGAGCCATGGTGGGGGAGTAAGGAAGACAAGATGGTTTCATAACAAGTGAGAAACAAACATTGAATATTTGAATTGCAATGCAAACAACATCATGCCATTATTTGGGTTGCTCTTTTTCTAATATGAATAATTGGGTTCCAGCCAATTTCCGTCATATAAAATATTTACAATTCTAGAGTTAATTAGGAAACATGCAAGGCATTATATGTATACTTATAATACTATCACCAAGAAACTTGATCTAATTTTATAAAATTCTATAACGTTTTATGTATAATTTAAATCAACATCACCTTAGTTTTAATAATCTATTATGACAGTATTGTGCCATATTCTTAAATTGTTTAATAATCTTGAATTATAAATAGTTAAAGCTCATATTTAATAATGGCATAATTGAAATATCTTCTCTTGAATATAAATTCATGGAAGTCTTTCATCCAATGATCGATATGGTCATTTTACCGATATCAATGATAACACACAAATCAGTTAACATGAAATAAACCAAAATTTTGTCTCAATTAATTTTCAAATGTCTCAAAACACAAACTGTCATGATTCTCAAAACAAAAACTGTGGTGATTCTCTCTAGTTGATGTGAAATTGTGAATTTTGTTCTCGTCCCTTTGTAATTGCATATATATTAAGGTTAATAAAGAACAAGAAATTGAGTTTTGTAACCTAAAACTAAAACCTTTTCTTTGATAACGTTATCTATCTCGAATGTCTAATATCTTATACAATAACATTTAAATATTTCAAATGTCATATTTAAGAGAAGGTGGTGATTAAAATAGTACATCTTGCATGGATTCCCAATCCTAAGATTTCATGTCGTTAAGATTTTAATTAAAACCCTTCCGAAAGGCATAATATGCATTTTATACCCAGAAATAATATTTTTCTCTTTCTCAACTAAGCACCTAGATAGTTCTGAACATGTTGCGCTGACTGCTGATAAACTTTAGCTGTTGTTCCCGTAGGAATGTAAGTCCCACCTGAAATCGGCACCGGGAAACCAATCCCAGCTGCTGTTGCAGGTCGGTTCTCGCCAGCTTTTTCAAGTGATTGTACCTGGTTCTTCAAGAACTTAACATAATGAATCGCTTCATCAAGCATGGAGGCGGTATCCATCTTAGTACCACCAGGTACAAGTCTTTGAAGTATCCTAATCCTCTCACTAATCCTCTCCCTTCGATGCCTCGCCGCCACACTCTGAGGATCCTTGGATATCTTCACGTTCCGCCTCTTTGGTGGTTTCACGGATTCCGGGTCAATGTGAATCGGTTGCATCGCTGCAATACGAAATATCATCTCCCTCATTGCCGCCATCGAATGCCGTTTCTGCTCGACCGATGACTGACCTTCTCCATTACCACCGTTCCTCCACCGCGCACTTGATAAAAACTGCATCTCACCACCTGTAGTTTGTGTTTGAGAGGTGAAAGAGATGGTTTTTGAGGCGTTTATGAGAGAAGCTGAACCAAAATGCGAGCCTTCCAGAAAATGCGGCATGTTAGCATCCAGGCTGGTCGAGCTGCTACTTCCTTGATCTGTGTACTCAGTTGAAGGGTTTTGATCATCTCCATAGATATTACAGAAATCCGGGAGCTTATCAAGCTGCATCATCATCATCATCTCCGTTTGATCGTCGGAAATTGACTTTAGAAACTCAATGTCCATTGCAGGGTAATCTTTCCTTTTATAGCGACACTACCGCAGAAAAAAGGAAGATCTGGGGTTGTAGTGCTCTTGAAAAGCTAATAGGCAGGGGGCAGAGGGATGGGTAAAGTAAAGAGAAGAGCGAGATAGACTGAAAGTTGGATCAGAATGTTGCAGAGAACGATATATATATATATATATATATATATATATATATATATATATATATATATATATATATATATATATATATATATATATATATATATATATATATATATATATATATATATATATATATAGGATCAAATGTGGATTGCATCTATTGTGTGAGTGTATGACCAATTTCTAGCAATTAGATTTTTAAGATCAAGGGTCTTGGATTCAGGGGCTTCAACGTAAATATATAATACTTAAATAATCAGTATTTACAATTAAACGCTTGAAAAGGGTATTTTAGTCTATTAATCAAGAATTAAAAAAGGAAATTCATTTATTATCCCCTAATTTGGTGGGATTTTATTAAATAATTATTGATGTTATTAATTATTATTTTAAATTTAAATATGTATTACCTGATTAGTAATTACAACAATTATATTAAAAAAACTCATATTACGATTGATATATGTCGTCATTCAATCTATCTTAAAACTACGATTTCATTCTTAAAGAATATTAAAACTTTTTGTAGCATAAAACAATCATTGTTATAATATAAACAAGAACATATACAATATTCTTAAAGAATATACACAATATTCAATACTAGAATAATAATATATACAGTATTCTTAAAGAATATACAAAAATTCTATATCATGTATAAAAACATAAATGACAATGTACACATTCTGTGAGAATGATGCATAAACCATCGAATAGAAATACACTTAATTGTTGAAGGAATACACTTCATTCTTGAAGTGATACACTATCGTTCTCAAATAATATAAGCATTCTTGAAGAATTTAAGCATTCTGAAAAGATGGCTTGAAGAGTACAATTAATTCTTGAAGAATTCCTGAATGAACATAAATGTCTTAAGTGCGCATTCTTGAAGAATCCAAGCATTCTGAAAAGTAAGAACTCATATAAGATAAGTTATTTTAATAAAGGCCAAAATTTTAACCAATTTTGCAAAAAAAGAAAAAAAAAACTCAATACGAACAAACAAAACTACTGAGATGTGTTTCATGAACCAAATAAAATTTGACATTGGTTTGAAGGTTTATTTCTCAAGGTCAATTTATACTACATCATCGTATAAATGAGCTCCAGGTCTCTTTCTCACAATAAAAAAAACTTTTTTATGAAGCCTAAATATGGGTCTTGTGAAAATAAAAGCATATATACAAATCAGTTAATTTGAAGGCTTATTTAATCAAAAAGTTCTCCAATACTCTTACAAATGTTGAGTTTCTCATCGTACGTATTTAAAATAACTAAATTACTTCTTGTAAAAAGTTAGAACCATATAACCATTAATAATAACATAAGAAATTAAAACTTGATCCGCTTATGATCGCTTTGCATACCAGCATTGCTACCCCCTTAATAATTAAAAAATAAATATAATTTAATCAAAAATCAAACTTTTAAAAGATATGAATTGAAAATTTGCCCTTTGAACATAAGAATCGAATAGAAGTCAAAGTCAAAAACCATAAAGAATGACAATGAGGCAATACGTCGAACACATTAGGTGCGCTTACAAACCACAAAAAGTTTATAAATAAAAATAGAGAGAAAGGAAAGGAAGCGCCATATCAGATCATATTTGGCGATGAATTCAAAAACACTAAAGAAGGTCAATTGAAAATCTTGAAAACCTCAAAAATGGATAGACAATTAGATTGAAAAAGAGATGAACATAATTATCAATTAATTGACGGGGGAAGACTTGTACCTTCTTAACAAGGTTTGCAAACAAGGAGAGGTCAAAGAGGTTTATCAAAAGAATACCTGACCAAATCGTGATCTCCATTAGCAATTGTCACTTCCTTTCTCGTCAAAATTATCGAAGAAAGAAGAAGGTGCAAAACGGTGCGGATGCGGATTCTTCTGATGCGACTTCCAAATCGAATTTGATGCTGCAAAACGATGTGTTTTCTTATTTCATCTCCGCTGAACCACAATACGTATTAATAGGGATTCTAGGTTTCATTCCTTAATTATAGGCTTTTAATTTGGGTAATTCAATTAATTAGTTAATATAAATTATAATTATATTATATAAATGACTAATTTACCCCAAGAAGTTGATTGATCCACAATTAATCATACAATCACACAATATTTGTTGTTCACATATGAACCTACATCTATATATATATATATATATATATATATATATATATATATATATATATATATATATATATATATATATATATATATATATATATATATATATATATATATATATATATATATATATATATATATGGAAGCAGTAGAGAGAGAGAGATGCAGAGGGACGGAGAGACAGAGAAATGTCGATGTTCATTCATGTTCAGTAATGAACATTTGAGGTTTTGTATAAATATTCATCTATGTTCAGTTATGAACATTTGATTTTTATATAAATATACATCAATGTTCAACTATGAACATTTGAGTTTCTGTATAAATATATACATGTTTAGCAATCAACATTTGAGTTTTTGTTTAAATATTCTTCAATGTTCATTTCTAAACATGTGTGTATGTTCGTCAATATTCATGTATATTCATTTCGGAACATGTGTGTATGTTCATATATTTCATAAATATTTGCCAATGTTTATTTATGAACATTAATTGGTTACGAATGTTCATTAAAATGTGTGTATGTTCATATATTTAATCAATGTTATGAACGTTCATTTTCTCATGTTCATTTTCAAACAAGATTCATCAATATTTGTCAATTTACATTTCTGAACATGTGTATGTTCATATATTTCATCAATGTTTGTCAATATTTATTTCTGAACATGTATATATGTAAAAGTTCAATAAGGGACTAATATAAACCATGGTACCAAGGGACTAATCTCATCCACACAATTATTCAAACCATGGTATAATGACTTCGGTTTTTTTTCCTTTTATTAATTTTTAGGGCTTATTTTCATCGAAAAAACTGAATATATAGAAATTTATAACTTTTTGTCCTCTACAAATAAATATCCATATTTATAAACAAAAAAAATGATTTTTTTTTCGAAATTTCAGCTAGTTGAGATTCACATGTGAAATTAGATATGAATCTGAGCTATGTTTTATTTATTATTGACATTTACAACACAATAAGATATTGCATTTGAATCTGAATAAATTTTTGTGTGAATGCGAGTAGAATTCATTTGTGAATCATAGTAAAATCATTATAAATGATTAAAATGTTGAAGTAAAAAAAAAGCTCTAAGTAAATTACTCAAATCCAAATTTTGGAGTAAATTCACAATACCATATGTTACGGACATTTGAATCTGAATAAACTTTTGTGTGAATGTGAGTAGAATTCACTTGTGAATCATAGTGTAATCTTTATAAATGATTAAAGTGTTGAAGTAATAAAAAAAAACTTTGTAAGTAAATTAACCAGATCCATATTTTAGTAAATTCAAAATACCATATGATATTGAAATGTGAATCTAAGTAAATTTTCATGCGAATGTGAGTAAATTCACAAGTGAATTAGAGTACATTCATTGTAAATGGTTAAAATCTTCAATTGATAAAAAATTATAAATAAATTTCTCAGATTATATTTCTGGAGAAATTATCAATACCATATGATATTGACATGTAAATATGAATAAAATTTTCATGTTAATGTTAGTAAATTAACTTGGGAATCACAATATAGCCTTTATAAATGGTTAAAATATTGAAATATAAAATTGAAATCTATTACTCAGATTCATATTTTTACAGTTTAGATTCACATTATAAATACAAACGAGCTGTACTCATGAAAAAAAAAAGTTTATTTTTTATATATTGATATGGATGTCTATTTGTAGAGGACAAAAAATTATAAAATTTGGTATATTCAGTTTTTTTAAAGGATAATGTCGAAAAATTAAAAAATGAAAAAAAGATAACAAAGTGGGTTTTTTGTTATAATCTTTTACATGCGTGTCAAAGTAACAAGTTTACAACCTATTTTTCGGTCGTTGATGATTTTGATTCCGACGATCGAGATTAGTCACTTGGTACCATGGATAAAATTAGTCTCTTATTGAACAGGACATTACTTTTGATCCAAGGGATGTAAGGTTTGATCGTCTACAACGGGTTCACATTTGTTACCCATTATAATACACAATCATCCAATTAATTGTGTCAACGGCCGAGATTGGTTCTTACGGTTCTCAACTATTTAATAGTTCTCATTTGAACCCATATATATATATATATATATATATATATATATATATATATATATATATATATATATATATATATATATATATATATATATATATATATATATATATATATATATGTATATATATATGTATATATATATGTATGTATATATATATATATATGTATGTATATATATATGTATGTATATATATATATATATATATATATATATATATATATATATATATATATATATATATATATGTATATATATATATATATATATGTACATACCTATATATATATATATATATATATATATATATATATATATATATATATATATATATATATATACATATATATGTAGGGTGGGTTCAATGCAGAACCAAATTAAATCACCTAACTGCAGAACCATGTCCATCAATGAACATAAATCCCAAAAATATAATGTCGCATATCCCCCAAAATCAAGGAGATAAAAATCTCCATACGAATCTCCAATCAACAAATCGCCAGATCGAAGATTTAATCACTGCAAGTCGTCATCTTTGTGCGTAATATTGGTTTGATTGTGCGTATGTAATCAAAGATCGTAAAAGTTTTTACCCTGTAATCGTATGTTCATTAATGAACATATGTATATGTTCATTAATGAACATATGTATATGTTCATTAATGAACATATGTTCATGTATGAACATATGCTTTTCTATTAGCTGTTTACAATGACGTATCAGCAGTGTTTTGCCAGAAGCAACTTCTTCGACAGGTGCAAATTCGGTTTTTTGGAATTAATCGATCTTCTTAGAGCAACTTCTTCGACAGGAGCAAATTCGATGTAAACATATGTTCATTAATGAACATATGTTCATTAATGAACATATGTTCATTAATGAACATATGTTCATGTATGAACATATGCTTTTCTATTAGCACGATGATATATCAGTAGTGTTTTGACAGAAGCAACTTCTTCGACAGGTGCAAATTTGATTTTTTGGAATTGATCGATCTTCTTAGAGCAACTTCTTCGACAGGAGAAAGAAGCGAGATTTAGCGATTGTGGTTTTGGGGTTTTTGGGATTTATGTTCATTGATGAACATGGTTCTGCATTGAACCCATCTATATATATATATATATATATATATATATATATATATATATATATATATATATATATATATATATATATATATATATATATATATATATATATATATATATATATATATATATATATATATATATATATATGTATGTATATATATATACATATATATATATATATATATATATATATATATATATATATATATATATATATATATATATATATATATATATATATATATATATATATATATATATATATATATATATATAGTTAGGTTAATACAGAACAAAAATTAAACAATGAATCAAGAAACCAATCATTAGCATCGGAATACAAAATATTGACGAAAAGAGAAAATGATATATATTTACTAGGTGCACACACATGTAAAATAGTATAGCAAAAAGACCTATTTTCATTTTATATGTTTTTTTAATTTTTAACTTATTTTTTTCCAGAAAAAAACTACATAACAAATTTAATAATTTTTCCTCCTCTATAAATAAAAATTCATATTAATATACAATTTTTTATTTATTTTATCTTTCAGATCGTCCAAATCCACATGTGAAAATAAACTAAACTAGATTGTTTTAGATATATTTATTCGCATATAAATGATAACTCTATTCGATTTTTTCAATAATTTTTTTATCAATCACATGTGTATTTTAAGTAATTCAATTGTAAATCTCAGTTGATATCAAAATGTTGGATTAGGAAAAATACAACTGAATTACTTGAATTCATATTTGAATCAAAAAGTATATATAAATTTACATGAGTTGTTATTGAATAATTAAGAATTATTGAAAAAATGAGTGCAATGGTCATTCATATGTGAATTATCTTCCATATAAATTTAGTACAGTTCATATTCACATTGTGAATTTAAGTTTCTTTCTAGTTTTAAACTTATTAATTCATATATAAATGGTAATTGTACTCAAAATTTTCAATAATTTTTTATCATTCACATGTGGATTATTAGCAAATTTATTTGTGAATTCAATTAATTCATTTGTATATGATCAAAAGTTTGAAATAATATGCATCTAGTTTCAGAAATAATTATATCACATATAAATGGTTGTTATACCCGATTTTTTTCAACAATTATTGATCATGCACATGTAATTTTATGTAAATTAATTTATGAATCCTGGTTAATTCAATTGTGTAGTATTAAAAGGTTGAAATTGTAAATAATATAAGTGAAGTCAATGTGAATTTAGTGAGATTCATATGTGAATCTAAAACTTATTTAAATTCGCATGAGTTGTTCTTGAATCATCACTGATTGTTGAAAAAAATGATTTGAATGAACATTACATGTGAAATATATTCCATAAAAATTTGGTATTGTTTAGATTCATGTTGATTCGATGCTGTGTGTAACATCCCAAATTCCACAACCAAAGTTTTCATTTTTAAAATAAAGTTTAATTATAAAAACCATTTCAAACATTATAAAAACTCATTTGTTAAATTGTCAAATATAAACAACCCAGTAGAAAATTCAAAGTAATCAATAGATGACACAGGAAATCTCAAAATGTGATCATGTCGATGTAAGTACAGTCAGGCCACGAACTTCCCTGTATCAAGGGAAGTACCTGACAAAATATTTAATTTGAGAGAGTAAACACACAGCTTAGTGAGTTCCCCAAAATACCACTCTGTTCCATCACAAAACAACCATACCACATAATGGGTCTTTGACTAGCTCTGATCCGCCAATCTTACGGGCTACCCCTGTTTTGCTAGCACCTGGAGGGCTCTAAGGCTGAGCCGTCAGCTCACGGGCTAACCCCGTTCCATAAACACTAGAGGACTCGTGTGCCAACCCCGGTCCGTCCAATTCACAGGCAAACCTTGTTCCGCCAACACCTGACATGGTCATAAGAACAAATCATACGACTAAGCAATCAGCTAGCAATACTATACTAGTCTAAGCACACAATCATACCCTAACGGGTTTCAAGCCACCTACGCATAAAACGTCACATATAGCATAATGAGAAAGAGGCGGGACATGAGAGTTAGTGCCCTTAAATAGGGTCAAGGCCCGATAATTAGGGTTTTTCAGTTTGGCAGCATCACACACGAAGCATAGTTGCTCGCGTCGCGATCAGCCATGCTTCGCATGCGGAACTTAAACCCTCTTATATGACGCGTACCCCACTATGTGCATCCTCCTATACGCCGCGTACCCCACTCTGTACATTGCGTCGGGCCAAAATCCTTCAAAATATTTAACCATTAGCCCTTTAAGACTTAGACCCCATACTTGGGAAACGGCTATTACATTGTGAATCTGATAAAACAAATTAAGGAAAAAAAAGTTCGTTATTTGTATATTGATATTGATCTCTATTGAAAAAGGAGAAAAATTATGAATTCTGATACATTCAGTTTTTATTTTGATAAACAATAAGCTCTAAAAAATAAAAAATAAAATGATGTGGGTTTTTTTTATATAATCTACTACTTGCGCATTTAATTAAGAAATATATAACATGATATTTTGCCGATAATAATTTGTATTCCAACGTTCACAATTGATTCCTTGTTTTATTTTGGTTCTCTATTGAACTATGTGTGTGTGTGTGTATATATATATATATATATATATATATATATATATATATATATATATATATATATATATATATATATATATATGTGTGTGTGTGTGTGTGTGTGTGTGTGTGTGTGTGTGTGTGTGTGTGTTCAAATAAGAACTCATAAATGGTAAGAAGCATGAGAACCCTTCTTTCACAGTTTAATAATGTTGTATTTAAAAATTTAAGACTTATTTATTATAAAAATTGATATAAAATATACAAAAACTTAGAATTTTCATATTATTTACAATTAAAGATCAATATTCATATATGTTTACGGAAAAAAAATTATGTTACCACATTCACATTCTGTCATGTGGACACACAAATCTCCAAATCCATGCAAGAAATATTCAACTATTCAAAGGCTTCTCAAGAACACCAAGAATACATGCTACGTGTGTGTGTGTGTGTGTGTGTGTGTGTGTGTGTGTGTGTGTGTGTTTGGTTCACTCAAAGAGAGAAAGGAGAGAGAGAGCCAAAAGTTAGAGAGATGGGAGAGGAAATAGGGTGGTTTTCTTGGTTTGTGGAGAGAATATCTGATCCATTCTTTTACATGTCTATCTTAACTTTTATTGGTGAAGTGTGTAAGAAAATTTTTCATCATTACACCACAAAAAAGTCAAGACATGAAAATGTTACACTAAGCACCCTATAAATTTGATTAGTTACAAGTCACATCATTAACTAATCAAATATGACTCTAGTGGTCTCTCTTTGATTTCTAGTTTCATGTTTAACCCTTATTTTAATGTTAACAAACTAGATATTGTATCTTGCATCTATTGTTTGGACTTTGCATATGATTCATTAAGAATTATGCAATTATATTGTTCTAATAATGGACAAATTTCCAACAAAATTCTACTTGAACTTTGGCATAACATATGTATATACATTGCATGGATGTCATCTCCAAGATACCCTAGAACATATACAACATGGCTATGTCTTCCAAGACACACCTTCAATAATCATCACCCAATGGTATGATATTGTCCTATAAGCAACCAATCTACTTATCCTTTTGTTCTAGATTTCCACATGAACACGAGACATAGTATATGGTATATTGTCAATCTCGTATTGCTCAAAAATATGTTTCTCAATCAAGATTTGTGGTGAGCAAAGTAAGCAACAAGCGAGATCGAAAACTCCCAACCTCTCAAGATTAAGAACAGACAAACAACTCTCGAGGGTAAGCACTCAAACCAAACGGTCGTTCCAAAAAAAAAATTGAACCAATGAAATCATGCAGCAAGAAATACAAGAAAAACAAACAAGTAAAGATCAACACAGAGAATTAAGTGGTTCACTCGATCGCAAGATCAATGTACGTCCACTGTGGAACTAAAGAGATTTTATTATAAGAATGCTATACAAAATTTACAAGTATAATCTCTGCACTCACTATAATCGCACACACGCTACTCTTGGTTTTATATATATATATATATATATATATATATATATATATATATATATATATATATATATATATATATATATATATATATATATATATATATATATATATATATGACCAGGACCGGATCTGTAAGATGTGACAGGAAATCTTCTAGCCTTAACTTCTGACAGCAACAGTTCTCTAGAATGTATTGTGCAGACTAACTCTCTAATTGCAGCAGACATTGCAACTTGTGCCAAGGGTATGCTTCGACTCTGAAGTAGCTTAACCCTTTTATCGACATCTCTACTCTCTCCATCTGATCTATGTGGAGATTTTTCTTTACAATCCGGATCGAAGCAAAGACTGCTCCTCGGTCGGGATGATGCTTTCTTGTGGATGATCTTAAAGTAGAGTAAGACAATGAGGTATTCACCAGACTCGTGATACCTACTTTACAACTTATCGATCTTCGCTTCACATCGCATGATCATCTGAGGCAGAGGTCACAATCTCTGACATAGAAATTGATCCAGTCGAAGCATGACCTCCAACAGTATTGGCATTCATTGCCTCGCTTCGATTAGTTCAGACAACTGATCTTCTTTGGTCGAATTGAGTCCTAGGTTCAGATTAGTCTCAATATACTCAACAATCTCCCAATTAGAGACTAATCAGAACTTGATTCTTCTGTCTACCAAGTTGTAACCAATGAGATTTCAACTTTCTCTCCCTAGTTCCTCGTCTTTGCGTTACTTCTGTGGAAGACCAGTTGAAGCCATACACAACTTCAACTTCTCCAACGGGACCACCTTGGTAAACATATATGCGAGATTCTTTGTACCAAGGATTTTCTGCAAGATGAAGGTATCTTTGGCTATCTGCTCCTGAATGAAGTGATACCTCTTCTTGATGTGCTTCGTCCTGCTGTGAAACACCGGATTTTTCGCCAGGTGAATTGCACTTTGATTATCACAATGCAACACACATTCTTTCTTGCTTCTACCTAAGTTCTGATAGGAGGTTCTTCAACCACAGCAGCTCCGTGCTAGCTTCTGCTACTGCAATGTACTCTACTTAGGTGGTTGCAAGACCTACACTCTTCTGTAACATTGACATCCAACTGACTGCAGTTTCTCTAATTGTGAAGACATAACTAGTCGTGCTCTTCCCTGAATCAGCACAACCCTCCAGATCCGTATTGGTAAAACCCTCAAGGACCACCTTCTGTCTTTTGAAAACTAAGGCTGCGTTTGAGGTTCCTTTCAAGTAGCGAAGCAGTCACTTGACACCTTCTTAATGCTCTTTCCCCGTATTTGACATAAATCTGCTAACGAGTCCCACTGTATGTGCAATGTCTGTGTTGGATTAGGTGTCTAAGCCATGACTGATAATTTGTATTTATCTAATTAATAGAAGCAAAGTCCATTTGGGTTGCCCTCATAGCTTGAGGTTTGGCAGAAATACCAAAAGAGAGAAATATTGATTTATTATATGATTAATAAATCAATAGAAATAAAATAAATAGTTTATTAATATATTATTTTGATAATATATTAATTAGAAACTTTATTAATTAATTAGAAATTAATCTGGAATTAATTGGAATTAATTTGGTGATTAATTGAATTAATTAAAGGAGTAGGGGCTGTTTTGTAATTACTCAATAGTTGAGTAGTGACTAGTCAGGACAGATAATAGTTGGCGATTTTAAGGATATTAATATCCTTGAATTCGAAAATATATATTGTAGATAAATAGGTTTAATTCAAATGATAAAAGGTTTATCTTGAGTTGAATTAAAAAGGGTTTATCTCTAAGGTTTTATCTGTAACCACCTGGAGCCTATAAATAGAGACCCCTGGCCTCATAAGTCTGTGCCACTTATTCCTCCTTTTCTCTCTGGATTTCGAAACCCTAGTATTGGGTGTGACTACATTTGAGGCAAGACAATTGTGTTGCTTAGCTTCCAAGAAACAACTAAAGGTTAGTTTTTCTTCTTTATTTCATTTAGTAAATTTTCTGTTAGCCTTAGGATTATTATTACATGTTCAAATTGAGAAAACATTGATCCAATCTAGGTTGCATGTGAACTTAGGGTTTGAATTTATTGATTTGCATAAAACCTTTCAGTCTGCTCTTGTGCATACCATAGCATACATCAGACTGCCAACTGCAGACGCATACAGAACCTTAGCCAATTCTTCCTTGTATCTATCCATATTTGGGGATTGTTCTTTTGAAAGCTTTAAATGGCTTCCAAGTGGGGTACTTCGGACCTTAGCATTTTTCATGTTGAACCTCTCCAAATCTTTCAGGATGTACTTCTTCTCAGAAAGTTTGATCTTGTCCAAAGTTCGATTACTGACAATACTCATGCATAAAATTTTCTTAGCAGGTCTGAGGTCCTTCATCTTGAACTCCTTGGACAACTTTTGTTTCAGCCTATTGATCTCTTGCATGTCAGCACCCGCTATTAACATATCATCAACATAGAGAAGCAGGATGGTGTATGAGGTCTAAAGTTGTTTCCGGTAGCAGCAGTGGTCGCTGTCACTCCTCCGGACCCGATTTCTCCTCATGAAGTCATCAAACTTCAAGTATCACTTCCTTAGAGCTTGCTTCAAACCGTACAAGCTTTTCTTTAATCAGCACACCAAGTTTTCTTTCCCAGCAATCTTAAAACCTTCTGTTTGCATAATATAGATGTCTTCTTCTAGGTTGCTATGCAAGAACGCAGTCTTGACATCTAAAATTCTTACGGATATTGAAACTAAGATGGCCTCTGAAAGTAAAAGGTGTCTGGTACAGCTGACACCGAAACTACTATGAACAAAAATTTTATTAATACCTAGGGTTTGCTTTGTGATTATATTACTTATTGATGAGAGCAATTTCATATTGATATTATGATTTGCAGGATTTCTCTTCAATCATGAGACATCCTACAATTTGATAGTTCTACGGAGAATGGCATTTGGTAGGTAGGAAATAGACTTGAAATTGAGCATTTGGAGCCACAGATATGAGATTCAATAGTACACAAAACTTGTGTCAATTCTGCAATATGGTGAAAACTTATGTCTGGATCCATTTATAAAGGTGATATAGAGATAAATTCTTACAATTTCCACTTCCTTGTATAATCATTTTCACCATAACCAACTATCACAAAAGCCATTTACAAATTTGAGGTTTGTCTTGAGGTGGCTTTTGTTGGTTCCAATATTAGAAAGTTTGGTAACTATTAGATTGAACTGACTGAAAGCTACCTTTAAGCTTTCTCCAGGTAACATTTGAAGGTTCCCAAATTAATTTAGAGCTGACGTTATTTTCTTGTACTTGACTTGTTCAGGCCCCTCAAACATACTGTGAAGAATGTGTTGCATATCATGAGTGGCTTGACAATTTTCAATATACTGAATGATATCAGGAAAGATGTCACATATAAGCTCATTATACGTTTATATTATCATTTTCAAGTATCCTGTGTTGTAAGGTTTCTAATAACTATTGCACAACGACAAAAAGCTTAAGCTGTAGGATATGGCTTCGTGACAATATTCACTGGAGTGTGTGGACCTTCTAAGACAGATCTCCAAACATCTAAGTATCCTAAGATAAGTTCTTATCCTAGTGCTCTAATGAGAATATTCTTCAACAATTAGTATAGGGTTAGTTTAGCAACTCTGATATTATATTCTATGTTTATCAGTTATAATATGTAAGACCTTAATCCCGAAAAGTTCAAGTTCAATGCGACAAGGAACAAGTTTCAGATTTTTAGCTGGATTTGAGGGTTAGCGCCGCTAACCTTGACATTAGCGACACTAATGTCTTGGTTAGCGATGCTAACATCTACTTTTAGCGACGCTATTGTTGTCTGGTGAGTGGGTTTGTATATTGTGTAGTTAGTGATGCTAACTGTTGATTTTGGGCCAAAACATTAGATTTTGAAGTTTGGGCCATATTTAAGGGTTGGGAACCCTAGGGCAGCCACCAAACACCATCTTTCAGCCCCCAAATCGTCCCTTTCTCTCTCTAGACCTTCTTGGATGAGTTTTTGCCATTTTTGATCTATTTGGAAGGATTTTTTAAGCTTGGATGATGTTGGAAGGTTGATGGTGATGCTAGAAGTTGGTCCTCTTAGTTGAGTCTTCAATGATCTGCTTTTATCTGGACCATTGTGAGTAAAGTTTCCACCTTTATGCATTTTTAAGGTTATTCTTATGATTTAAATGGGTTTTTATGGGTTAAATTAGTGTAATGCTCCCTTTTGGTGATTGCCCATGGTTGGGAAGGATAAAGTTTAGAACTTTATGCGTTTAAGTCCTAATTTAGAACCATTAAGTTGATTTAGAGAGTAAACCAAGCTCTCTTAGGTAGCTTTGTTGAGTTTTGGGCCATTTTGGACTTGGATCTTGTTCTTGAGCTAGCATGGTTACGTTTGGATGTTAAAGTTAGGATTTTTATAGGTTTACGGACTGTTTGGAAGGTTCCTGGAGGGTTTAAGACTTTTGCTAAATGGATTAAGAGCTTAATGGACTTTTGAGACTGTTTATAGTTAGCGACGCTAACTAGGGAAGTTAGCGGCGCCAATAGTACCTATTGACTTTTGTTGACTTTGACCTTTGACCGTTGAGGTTTTGACTAGTTTGACTTTTGGTCAAAATTTGAGGGTTCGGGGTACCGGTCTTAGAGGTTTATCGTGTTTGGGATTTAGGAAGTTCTAAGTGGACTTTATTCTTATTAAGAGGTTCCCTCTGTTGGTATCTGAAGACGCGCATGTGGAACGTTGTTTGACTTTGCGGATCAGGTGAGTCTTCTCACTATACTATGGGTGAAGTTACATGCGTAGGTAACTTAATTACTGTGTGTAGTAATGTGTTGTTTGTGCCTTACGTGTTTACTGACTGATCGGGGCAAGCCTGAGAGTCAAAGGATGAGTTGATGAGCGGACGATCAGGGCAAGCTCGAGAGTCCAAAGAATAAGTTGATTCGGTGATGGACGAGACGAGGCAAGCTCGTGAGTTCATAGCCGAGGCGGATCGGGGCAAGAGCCAGGTTGTTTGGGGAAGCCCGGAGACCTTTTGTGATTGTGTGTTATGGAGTGGATCATGTGATATTTTGGGCAACTCACTAAGCTTTGTGATTACTCTTTCCCCCTAACTGTTTTTTAGGTTTTTGTTGGTTTGAGCTCGGAGCACGACATGACTGTACCGCATCTGAAGATTTCGTATTTGAGTCTTCTGCTGGATAATGTTTGTAAAAGATATGATAAATACGACTTTTAAATGTTTGAATATTAAGTTTTAAATTAAATGGTTTTACTGGACAACCCGTTTTATGTATTTGTACTGTTTAAAAAATGAAAATTTTTACTCTGGTTTTCGGGGTGTTACAAGTTGGTATCAAAGCCTTGATTTTAGGGATTTGGATGAATAGGAATGTGATTCCGAGGATTTGGATGAACAGGACTGTGATTCCAAACTCAAATGGAGGATTTGAGGATTTTCTAAAACGATTTTCAAAGGAAAAACTATTTTTAAATAAAAATTCCAAGTAGTTAGAGAGTAACATGTGGAAGATTCCCTTGCATGTTCTTGTTTGATTGTTGCTTGGAGTCTGAAACATGGTATGAATACTTGACTTATGGTTTTAATCGGATAAATGGATTTTGAAAAGAATGAGATGTGATGCATACAGTTGGGCGGAGTTCAAATAAATGATTTAATTCCTAAATATAAAATGATACTTTTATATATTTCAAACCATCGTGAGTCCACTTCTTGAGGTATGTATGATGCATTGTGCTTGAGAGAAAGACGAATTTGATGATTAATAAGTGTGTACATAAAAACCAAAATCGTAAACAACACTGAAAAACAAAAAATTCTAAAACAAAAGGTCAAACTGTTGAAAAACCAACAACTAGGTTTTTGAATTTTTGAAAAACCGATTTTTTTTCGTTTCAATTTGGTTTGTTATATATAATTAAAGTAATAAACATCCTTTGGTTTCATCTTGTATCATTGTCTTAGAAAATTAGGTGTTTTTATTAAATTTTAACAATAATTTTTTAAGAAAGTCTCAAGAATATATAATAATACCAAATAAAAACTATAAACTAAAAATAAAAAATTTAAAACAAAAAATAGTTGGTTTGATACTTTCGAAGTCAAAAGGTAAGATTCTCGGTTCGGTTGTGATTTAGTAAAAAACCGAATCATTCTCGCTTTTAGGGTGGACGGAGTAGTGGTTCGGGCTCGCAGCGGGATAGGAAAAGTAGGGTGCGGTACCGCCGGTACCTCCGGTACCGCTGCCCCTTCTCTTTCGGGATGAGCGGGTTCGGGTGTGGAGGGGTGAGGCTTGGGTTGGTGAAGCCGATGATACCACTTTCAATTAAAAAAAATTTAATCTTCCAAATATTATCCTTCCTCATCTCTATAAATACCACATCTTCACTCCTTCAAAACTCACACCTTTACCCTTCTTTCTTCCTCTCAACATTAACTCTATTTTTCCCTTTCCAAAAAAAAACCCTCATTTCAAATTTATTTTAAATTGAAATGAGTTCTTCCGATTCTTCCGATTCTTCCAGTTCTTCCGGTTCGTATGTTCACAGCAAACTACTGGATGAACCTATGCCGTTGGTATCGTCATCGTCTGATGACGATACCGATGTGAATACGATCGCGGTTATTGCTGAAGCTGCACATTTCATGTTCCAAAATACTGCAAGTTCTAGCGTTCCTCGTCATAGAATTTTTCTCCACAGAGATCGAGAAACTGCTAAGCAGCAGCTTATGGCAGATTACTTTGTCCCCAATTCAAAGTTTGGGGATGTTAATTTCAGAAATAGGTTCCGAATGAGTAGACGACTGTTTGTGCGTATTGCTCAAGACTTGGAAATGAATTATCCAATTTTCCAGACAACTTATAATGCCGGTGGAGTTAAAGGGTTCACTGGATTGCAGAAATGCACATCAGCGATCCGCTAATTGGGTGGCGGTAGCACCCCCGATTCACTTGATGAATACTTGAATATGTCAGAACGAACTTCCCGTGAAAGCCTCTACAACTATTGCTCTGGTGTTGTTCAGTTATATGGTGCAGAATACATGCGTAGACCAACAACCAGTGACATTCAACTGTTGTATGCTGCACACGAAGCCAAACATGGCTTTCCTGGTATGTTGGGTAGCATTGACGGTACACATTGGGATTGGCGGAGTTGTCCAACGTATCTACGAGGCCAGTACATGAGAGGTGATCACAGGTATCCTATAATTATACTTGAAGCAGTAGCATCAAATGATTTGTGGATATGGCATTCATATTTTGGTGTTGCCGGGGGCAACAACGATCTAAATGTGTTGTACCAATCACCGCTATTCAATGATACCATTCTTGGTACAGCACCATCATGTTCATTTGTTTTGGAGGGGGAAGAATACAAGCATGGGTACTATCTTGCTGATGGGATATACCCTAACTGGGCAACATTTGTGAAATCATTTTCACACCCTATTACCCCCAAAAAGAAGCGTTTCAAGGCGGCCCAAGAAGCGGCAAGAAAGGACGTTGAACGAGCCTTTGGCGTTCTAAAAGCAAAATGGGCTATTATCAGACAGCCTGCACGGTCCGTCGATGTCGATCGATGTAAAGATATCATGTACGCTTGCCTAATTTTACACAACATGATCATCCAGGATGAAGGTAGGGCTATATGTCCAGTACATGTTCCAGATTCCCCAAACGAACAAGAAGTTAGCCCTGACTTGATTCTCGAAATACGCAATCAAGGAATTCACCAAAAACTTCTTGCGGATCTTGTAGACCACATCAAGCATACATACATAGCTACTTTGGATCACTAGGTGTTTTAACGTTTTTAGTATTTCATTTCCGTTATTTAGGTTTTATTATTCCGTATTTAGGATTTTATTTCTAGGTATGAATTTTCTTTTTAATTTATGTAATGGTGTGGTTTTTTAATTTTATGTTATCTGTGATTTTTATTTTATTAATTGCATATTATCATTATTTATAATATTAAATTAAATATTAAAAATCATTTATTAAATTAATAAATGAATTTAAATATCAAATATATGATGTGGCATTCTGGGTTCAGTGGGTTCAGTGGGTACTGGTTCCATGGGTGAAAGATTGGTGAAAGATGGGGAAAATGGAAGTGAGAGGAGAGAGAAAAGCTGACATGGCGCGTGGGTTCAGTGGGATGGGAGGGATCTACTCCCCCCACCCTTAGGCTGAAGGGTGTGCAAGACACCCATGACAACCCATGACTACCGCCATGTCATCGCCACGTCACAAAGACTTCCAAGACACCTACTAGGGGTGTGCAAGACTCCCATGACTACCATTTTAATTTCCACGTCACATTTATATTTTACGTTTTTTTAATTAAAACCAAACATTAAAAATTAATTAAAACCAAACATTTAAAATTAAATAAAAGACATTACATAAAAATAAAAATAAAAACGACATTGCACGAAAAAAAACATAAAAACGACAACTCCTAAAATTTTAAAAAAAAACTACTTATTTAAATATTTCTTGCGTCGTTGTTCCGTCATCAATCGAATCGCCTCGAGGTCCTCTTCGGTCCCGGATCGGCTAAACAAAACGTAATCCAACCGCGATTCCGCAATTTCGTTGTGGCGGTAGAATTGTTCAACGAGCCGGTCGACCTTTTCCTCGACATCGTCTTTCGAAGACGAGCCGGAGGCATCTCGGCTTGCTCTTTTCGCTCGGTCGCGGCCGATGGGGCGTCGAGGCGGAGGCATCTCGGTTTGTGGTTCGGTGTCGTCGTCGAGGTCGATCGGGTCTCGAGCATCCGAAATATCGTCATCCGGGGTCCTCCCACGTTTGGAACCCATGCTCGAGTGAGGCGAATCGGGAGTTAGTAGCCATTTAGGACCGGTACGCATCAACTCCCAACTTCTCATATGTTTAAACGGCTTCCCGACAACTCGCGCATATTGTTCCATAGCCGTTGTGAAAATCCCAAAATCTTTCTCGCCGCTTTGTCGCATGTTCACCAAGTTGTTGTAAATGCCGTTGAACTTGGTGCACTCGATACAAAGTTTCCGCCACTTCCCGTTAATACCGTCGTTGTTTCGGTACACCCCACGACCCATCGCCGCGTGGTAGTGGTCTAAAATGCGTTCCCACAACGATGTGGAACTTTGGCTATTTCCTTTTTGCGAATCCATGGAAATAGCTAGCCACGAGCGAACCACTTGAACCTCTTCGTCGGTCGTCCACGGCACCTTCGCCTCTTGCGCGTTTCGTGTTTTGTTCTTTTGTCTATTGTTTTTCTTTTTCTTTTTGGAGGAAGACGCGGGGGCTTGTGTTTCCATCACGACCTCTTCGGGTGATGCTTGTGGCGGTGGTGATGGAAGCGGTGGCGATTGTGATAGAAACGGTTGTTGGAAGGGTGCGTACGGGTAAGGTTGTGGCGGATATTGGTATTGGTTCGGTGGTGGATATGGATACGGGTATTGTGG
This sequence comes from Cichorium intybus, assembly GCA_023525715.1. Taxonomy (NCBI): domain Eukaryota; kingdom Viridiplantae; phylum Streptophyta; class Magnoliopsida; order Asterales; family Asteraceae; genus Cichorium; species Cichorium intybus. Next base: position 79,431,491 of record CM042011.1, read on the forward strand.
TTGTTGCGACGAACCCGTAAGCATACTCGTAAATGTGCAATTCGTGGAAAAGTTGTAGTTGAATTCGCCGCGGGGCGTGTTCCGATTTGACGGAGGGGTGTTCGGATCGTTCTCCATCTTGGCTTGGTTAGTAAATTTGAGAGATAAATTTGAGTTTGTCTGTGTGTAAATTGTAGATGTGTGTGTAAATTGTAGTTGTGTGTGGTATGTATTTATATATGTAAAAAGATTAATTTTTTTTTTTTTTAAATTCCAACGGTAAGTAACGGGTATAAAATTTGAAATTTGGACGTCTTCGTACGTTCGCCCGAAGACGACGTCGGGACGCAGCACGCCGAGGACGCGGTGGGGGGGGGGGGGGGGCGCGGTGTTTGCCGCGTCTTTCCGGCTGAGGTGGAGGACGCGTGGGGGGCCGCGTGCGGCATACCCCACAGCCTTAGTGATTCAAAAACTATAATTTATGGATAGAGATTGCGTTGTATTATAAAAAAATTTATTTATATGACATTCTTAAAAAATAATATTTTTAACAAGTTTTAAATAACAATGACTTCTCTAAATTTTTTTAGATATATAAGTAATTGTTTTAAAAAAAATAATGCTAAATAAAATAATAAAATATAAAATTTTCACTGAAAAAATCCATACACATATCTAATCACACCTATTGCAATATATGTGTAACTTTATTGATAATATAATTATTAGATCATAAATAAATCTAAATTCTCGTATTATGACGCTTCAAACATCACATACGTTTCCTAATGTTTATATTTATTTGTACATAAAAGTTATCTAGATATGGAAAGCAACAAATTTCATGCATATTAAAACTCCAGATAATGCAAATATAGTAAACAAAAGCAGCAGATGTCAGATGATCAGATGGGAGCTGCCCCACAATTTTGAATGGCCCAGATCACCCACCAAAACTTTTGATGGGGCATCAACGACTTACATATTTATATCCCAACTATATTCTTTAAACCATTCAAGTGTATACAAACATAAATACATACCCGAATTTTAAATTATTTAACCTATAATAAAAATAAAAAATTAATAATAATAATAATAATAATAATAATAATAATATTATTATTATTATTATTATTATTATTTGCTATATGAATTGGACAAACGTGCTCGTCCAAAATATAGCCGACTCATTCGCAAAAAAGGGTATCATTTTATGTCCCTCAATTTGTTATCATAACATGGTCATATAAGGTATCCTTATTGAACAACATTCGTACATCAAATTTCATTCCCTATAAATATTTATAGTCCCCTTACAATGAATGACTATGGCAATCATGACAAAGTCGTTTTTTGATAAAGGTTACAACGTTAGTGCAATTGTTTCCATATTCTCAAAATTGTGCTAATGTTGTGAAAGTATACATACAAAGGAGAAACACCATGAGTTACTGAGTCGTATTTACATTTTATACATGGGCAGACCACAAACACTACAATTGACGATCTGAAACCAAAATTTCTAAACAAAGCCATATAAACACGTTTAATTTGATTCAAAGTTAAATACCAAATAATAAATCAGACAATAAATAAGACATATATGGGGGCTGAAACCAACATTAGAAAACAAATTGTAATTGTAGGTTTTGTATTTTTAACATTGAATAGTTTATATAATTTACAATAAACAAATAGTCATGTTTGTGTATGTAATCGTTTGAAACTATTAATCAAATTATTTTATTTTTAGTGAGATTAACCTATATTCAAATAATGTATTATAAAATTGTACTATAAAATTAAAATTTAGATATTAAATCTTTCAATCAAATAATATAAAGAAAACAACAGGTTCATTTGATTACCCATTGTTGAAAATTAAAAATATGCGAAAACTCGAAAGTTTTCGGGTCCAATATCTTTCGCTCAACGATAAACGAAGATATATAAATAAATTACGTGCTAAAATGTAAAGGAACGATGCAGAAAATATAAATGACTTAAAACGTAAACTTGCAGAATATTAAATAAATTGTAAAGAACAAGTGCGGAAATTAAAAGACAATAATTTAAACGATATGATGTAATTCGTATTTTTCATTGATAAACGAAAGGTGTTACAGATTTAAAAGTTAAGCTCACAAACACACTTTCTAATTTAAGATGAATTACATGGAGATCTAGAGTGGTTAAAAGAATAGGAGATACGATGTTCTTGATGTTCTTGAGGTGGCTGGAGAGAATTCTCCGGCTACTCCTCCAATTCCTTTATACTACATTGGAGTGATAGTTTTCTCACAATCTCTCCAGAATATCAGCTCTATTTCTCAACTTGATTCTCATGACCTAAGGCTCCTTTTTATAGGAGGACAATATCTCTTTCAGATCTCAAGTACAACTAATATTAATAAACTTTTACAAAAGTACATGCCTATCACCAGCCTACTAAGACTAAGTCTTGATCTTCTGATCATCAAGTTGTTGGTAGACATTCGTTGTTGTGCAAATCATAGATTTGGTGAACTAACATTTTCTGTTCAGCACTTGATGAATTACAGATCAGCAACTTTTGCATAGCAATTGACCTTTAGCAAGATATTCGAATCCTTGCCTAACCGACCAAAGTTCATGATGAACTTCGGTATGTATAATCTTCGGTATGGCCTCATGCAGAACTTCGACTTCATCACAATATTCAGATTGCTCCTTGACTTCGGCTTGGGCTAGAGATCTTCGGCACCTAGAGATTTTCGGTGCCAACTCAGATCTTCGGTTCAGCCTCGACATAACTCGATCTTCGGTATGGAGCAATATTCGGTATTGTGAATTTCGGTTCAAGGCTTGATGATTTTCGGATCATGTCTTGACAACTTTCGGCAAGGAGAATTTCGATATAGCATTCTAGGTTTTCGGATACACCTTGAGGACATGAACTTCGGTTCATCATGTGAATTTCGGTACATGGTTACCAAACTTGGATTTTCCAAGTTTGGTCCTTCACTTCTGATTGGAACCTCAGCTACTGTTAGTACCTCAATTCTTGACTATACCTCAATTCTTGATGAAGTTCCTTGCTTCTCAAACCTTCAACATCTTCGGTATTTACACTAACAATATCCCCCTAAATGGTGATAGATGTTGAATGTTCTTTATTAACTGTTCGGTGAATTTCATCATCAATTCCTCAATCACATTGCTGAATAAACACTCAATACTTTCAGAGCATTTACCCAACATATCCCCCTAAATGATATGAAATGTTGAGGGTTGGGATATTCACTTCAAACGAAAGTTGTGATGCAGATATTCTTCACTTAAGGCTCCACTTGTGAAAATGAAACTTCCAATGATAAGAGTAAAATTGCAAAATTTCAAACTCAAAGAGAAATTTAGCAAGACATGAAATTTGGTTGCGAAAACCAAAAATCATTGCCACGTCGCTTTACTAAACTAGATCTTTGATATTAAAATTCTAAAATTCTAACTCTCTAAACTAATGAGTACAGAAGTTCATAATTGAAACCGCTTACACTTGATCAAAAAGATGAAAACACTAAAATCTAAATTGTGTGATTAAAATTGAAGTAAGGAAAATTTTGAATGATTGGCCGAGTTGTACTGTGATTTTGGATCCCTCAAAAAGTTGATGGGGTCATGTAAGTTCTTGAGAAAATATTATTGGTCATGAAATTTTATTGGATATTTGTGATTTGTGCTATATGATCGAAAAATTTGAAAAATTACAATTTGATGAAATTTTTTAATATTTCTTGCTGCTCATATTTTGCTGCTGTATTGAATGAGCTGATAATGCTTTGATCTTAATTGATGAAACGTTGAAGTTACCAGCTCTTCTTAAAACTACTTTGTGCTAGGAGATGTGCAAACCTTCACCATTGAGCGCATTCAGCCTTCTAGAGCCTTGGCATTCGAATGCGACTTGACACGCGTCTATGTCGCCGGAAGAACTGAATCGTTACGGCCCCCTACTAAGAAATTGCTTTCTTCGAGAAACGAACCCTTGAGTTTAGCTCTAAAATCACTTGCTGGATCTGCATGCTTCTGTTGTGCTGATACCAACTGCTGGGTCTTGAAGTGATCAACAATTTGTTTTCCTTGTCAGAGGTCACCTTGTTGAGTCTTGGCTTGTTGAAAGCTCTTACTTTCACCCAACAAAGGTAATATCTCAATTTCAACTTCCCTTCATCACAATCTTTTGATAAGTTATTAGCAGTTGAACTTGTCTCTCTTTCTTCTAATTTTGGGTTCATCGACGGCCATCTCTCCTTTCCAAATTTTTTTAACTTTATTTATTTATTTATTTTAATATTTTTATGTAAACTTCAGATAAAAATTTCTGATGAAAATTTTAAAAAATTTCGGTTAGAAATTTCTAGAAATTTCTGATGAGATTTTTTGATAGAAATTTCTGATGCAAATTTCTGATGAGATTTTTTGATATGATTTTCTGATGGAAATTTCTAATGGAGAACAGCAACGGACTTCTTTGGGCAAAATGTGGAATTTCTCAACTTAGGTGTTACTATGCATCTAAGTCTTGAAAAAGGTAGAAGGTTGATGTGTGGTTAAACTTTGGTGTTATGAAACACCAAAGCTTGATACAGAAATTCAATCTTCTGTGGAGAAAAAAAAGTGATGTCACTGATGAAAGAAGGAAGTGATGTCACTGATGGGAAAATGGGTGATGACACTACATAAAAAGTACTCATAACTTAATGGGTGTGGGAGATGGTAAAAATGATGTTCCCAATGTCTGACGGTTGATGAAGAGGGAGATGTGAAAGAGATGTGTAAGCTGACTTTTTCTTATAAAATCATTTAATTTATATTCCCCAAATATATAAAAATTCGAAAAATCCATGGGAATATAAATTAAATTCAACATTTTAACAGCAAAATTTAACGTTTTTATAGAAATTTTCAAGAAACCATTTTTGAACAAAGATAGTTGAATCACGATCATAAATTTTGTTTTCAATCTCCAACAAAAACGATTTTCCATCTAGAAACATATTAATGTTTAAACTACGAAAAATGATTTGTTTTTCTTGTCTTTAAACATTTCACTCATTTTCGTCCTTTACGATTTTGTTTTTGTTTTTGAGGAAACGAAATTGAGCACAGTAGCATCCAATAGACCGATAGCGGGTTTTCAAAGTTCATAAAAACCATATGGCCAGCTACTATGGCTCTAATACCAATTGTTGAAAATGAAAAATATGCGAAAACTCGAAGGTTTTCGGGTCCAATATCTTTCGCTGAATAATAAACGAAGATACATAAATAAATTACGTGCTAAAATGTAAAGGAACGATACATAAAATATAAATGACTTAAAACATAAAGTTGTGGAATATTAAATAAATTGTAAAGAACAATTGTGAAATTAAAAGACAATAATTTAAACGATATGATTTAATTCCTATTTTTCATTGATAAACGAAAGGTGTTACAGATTTAAAAGTTAAGCTCACAAACACACTTTGTAATCTAAGATGAATTACATGGAGATCTAGAGTGGTTAAAAGAAGAGGATATATTATTTTCTTGATGTTCTTAAGGTAGCTGGAGAGAATTCTCCAGCCACTCCTCTAATTCCTTTAGACTGCATTGGAGTGATAGTTTCTCACAATCTCTCCAGAATCTCAGCTCTATTTCTCAACTTGATTCTCATGACCCAAAGCTCCTATTTATAGGAGGAGAATATTGTTGGATTAGGTGTCTAAGCCATGACTAATAATTTGTATTTACCTAATTAATAGAAGCAAAGTCCATTTGGGTTGCCCTCATAGCTGGAGGTTTGGTAGAAAGTTCGGTAGAGAGAGAGAGGTTGGTTTATTATGGGATTAATAAATCAATAGAAATAAAAGATATGGTTTGTTAATATATTAAAGTAATAATATATTAATTAGAAACTATATTGATTGATTAATAATTAATCAGAAATTAATTGGATTAATTTCTGTGGCATTAATTAGATTAATCAGGAGGTCAGGGATTAAAGTCGTACAAATTCAATAGTTGAATTGCGGCGCGCGGCGCGCCAATGTAAAGGCCGCAATGCGCGTACATATTCGTTCGAATTCAATAGTTGAATTGCGGCGCGCGGCGCGCAAACGATATGGCCGCGGCACGCGTACAAATAATCCGGAAAATGGGCTGCGGCTAGGGTTTCTAGCTTTGCCACTTGGTTCCCTATAAATAGGGAACCCTAGACCTCATTATCAGTGGCTCATTTCTATTATTCTCTCTGGAATTTTCGGTCTCTTCCTCTGGCTCCCTGGGTGTGATCTCATTTGAGGCAGGACACTTGTGCTGCTTAGCTTCAAGATTAAAACTAAAGGTTAGTTTTTCTGATTTATTCTTTTAGTTATTTTTGTTTGGCCTTTAGGAATTAGTTACATGTTCAAAGTAAGAAAACATAGATCTTTTCTAGGTTGCATGTGAACTTAGGTTATTTAGTTCATGGTTGCGGAAAACCTTTCAGTGGTATCAGAGAATTTGGTTGTTTTCTTATTGAATTGCTGTAATAGTTTTCCTAAAATTTAGGGTTTATTGTTTATAAACTCTTTGGGCCTGATATGGATTTTGGGTTTGGGTTTTAGAAACCTTTTCCCCACCCCTTGATAATTTTCGAAAATAGGCATTAGGGTTTTGGAAGGCTTTCTATTTTTGGTAACTTTAATTGGTTAATTAAATGGATAACCTTAAACCCAGTTTGTTTGAATTCGATAATTAGGGGTTTAAGATAGGTTTAAATTGATTTGATTAATTTGGAAAAACCTATCTACATTTGAATTAATTTAATTAATTGTTTAATTAAAAGATAATTCAAGGGATTTAATTTAATTTTAATTTAATGGTTAAATTGCGAAAATTAAAAGATAAAATCCTAAAATATTTTAAAAGGTTTAAAATATCTAGATTTAATTAATTTAATTAATAGTTTAATTAAAAGATAAATTAAATCAAATTAAAGGTTTAATTTAATTTGAAATTTAATAGTTAAATTTCAAGAAATTAAAAGATAAACCAGTAATATTTTAAAAAGATTTAAAATACATCTTATATATGTATTATTAAAGGTTAATACTATATGTATAAGATAAATTGGTTAGTCAAATCATTAGTAGGCCTCATTCACGAAGCTGGTCTATAAAGTGGGTATAAGGAGACTGCCTATAAAATTGCGGTCCAATGGGTGTTCACTCTCACCCACCGCTTGCCTGATCAGTGGAGGGTCGTTAGCCGAACAGTTTTGATAGGACCGCTTAATCTTTAAAAGTATAATGATCAAAGTACTAGAACCCGTACAAGAATTCCCAATCTAGTTACTTTATAAAAAAAATGTGAATTTGATGCTAACCCATGAAATTGCACATTGCACTTTATGAAACGTTGGTGGAGCGTGTGTGGGTTACCGGCACACCAATGGGGGTTCATAAAGAGTGGCAATGGGTTTCTCGAGTGTTATCATTGTTGATGGAGCGTGTGTGGTTAACCGGTACATCAATTTGAGATGATAATGGACCCCGAGAGTACCAAGCTAATTTGCGTGGTTATTCACACCCAGTTTGTGATCCTCGGCATCCCAGTCACAAACGGTGGGGCATATCCGAGATTTAACATGCCATTGAACAGTTCAATGAATCTCGCAGATCTAGGAATTTCATAAGACTGAAATTGATAAAAGTTATCTACCTTAATGACCACTGTGTTGTGACTACGGCATCCCTCTTCACAGCATAGTTGGGGTATTTTGGATCCTAGCCTTGTTAAATAATATATATTGGGTAATTATTTAAAAGGATTAATTAAACGAATAAATTCAAATTTTATATATGTCTGAAGAAAGTGTCATTCTCTTCCTTCCCCTCCTTCACCCATTTCTGAGAGCTTCAGAAAGCACATGTTTAGTATGGTAAGGCTGACTGGCCTTGACTATATGTTATGGTTTTTGCAATTAGAGAATAGTTCTTAGTTTTGCTGGCGAACCATATCCGACTGGGTGTCCGCTCCCAAACATGACATCACACAGCAGCTTGTGATGAGCATGACTCCTTGACTATTGAGTCCAAGGAAGCTCGTTGCCTTATGCTATTGATCATTAACCCCGAGTTCCGCAGGGATTTAGAATTCCTGGGGTCTAATAAGTTAGCACAGCTAGTTCAGGAAAGGTTCCGTGAACTGGTTGAATAAAGGGAACGAACTAGGATCTTCAAAGAGCTTGAAGTTGCAAGCTAGAAGGAAGTAGCACCAGTTTGCGTGTTCCCGAGATTGAGGGATACATAGGCGAACAGTATAAAACCGGTTTCCCTTTGGGATCGGGAGTTAAGCATTAGCTCAACTCGCTGATCTGTTCATCCAGATGAACAGAAAGGGTAACCGGATAAGACAATCGTGGAAGTGCATTCAATGTCGACTCTATATGAATCGTTCATGGAGAAGCATAGTTCCATTAATTCAGCTGCTTCAGGATTGAGTCCAGTATTAAGGTGCATCAAGAAATGATCCAGATCGTCTGAACCGATTGTTCGATGTTTCAAACTGGGAATCCATAAGGTGGGACACAGTCACAGAAAGATTGGAAAAATGCTCTAAAGCCAAACCGTTTGGCAAACTCAGTAATATCTTAAAACTCAAAATACCTGATCCTCATTTCCTTGATACAGGATGTGTTTCTCACATTTGCTCTGTATGCACGGACTCTGTAGGATGCGGGATGTTGTCGCACAGGAGCATATTCAGATTGGATATGGAGCTCGTGCATTTTTGGAGTTAAGCTAGATATTTGTTATTGTTATTGGTTTATAGATACATTTAACATAGATTCGCATTGTACATTGTTCTGAGGATAATTCTGGTTTAATGAAATATTTTTAAAAATGGTTGTTTTAATTATCCTCGAAATGTTGTGTGAATGTGTTGATGACGTAAATGGTAATAACTTGAATGTTGATACATCCAATGAGATTGGATTTGTAAATTGTGTTCTTTATGATTGTTAAAGTGAATTTTATGAGAATCACTTCAACCAAAGGTCCAGTTGGACAGGACTTTGGAATCATTTGACTTAGAGTCACATGATGAATTGAGTGCTTAATAAAATTAATTGTGGCAAGAAAGGAATCACCCAAAGATCCAATGGATAGGATTTTGGAATCAGTTGACTTGGAGTCAGGTGATGATTGCATGTCTTGAACAATATTAACAAAGTCATAAATTTACATGGAGATGTAAAGGTATTAAGATTTTGAGCGACAGACACAGAAGTTACTGTGTATTGCTCGAATCTTCGAACAGAACACGATTAGTTATGCTTCAAAATATTTGCCAAATGGTTTGACAAATATAACTTCGTTTATCGGAATAAGCGATTTATTGAAACCTTGAAGTGTTCAAAGATTTCAAAGGAAGCATAAGATCAACAGAACCTGAGTAACAACATAGACTGAGAAAATGTTTCACAGTTTATCCTCTTCCGAGAACACTAATGGTTATAATGTGTCTTAGGGAAGATGATGGAGCATTGATCGAAATAGTTTTGATCCTCAGTGTATAAGATACACTGGATACATTTCCGATTAGTATTTCCATGAATTGAATATTCAACCAGTCAGACCGCAGAAGCCATATTCTGACCACATCTTAGACTAAGTAGGTTATGTTGACACTGTCTGAAATGTAAAGCTGGGATCGTCCCACTAGTACATAGAAAGTCCAGGGTCATGTAGCATTCGTCTGAATCTCATGACAAGCCTGAAACTAATCAGCAATGTCGTTTCATTGGCCACTCCGGTTATCCTTTGAAAGAAGAGTACTTTTAGAAAGAACTCAAGTTCTAAGGAAATAGTGGGAGTAAGAATAATTCTGAATGAGTTCAGGGATTAGCCAAGTGAAAGAACCTTTAGTCACCACTGGGACTTGACCAGGAATTAGATTCCTGTTAAACCTGACATACCCTCTCTTCGCTTGACCAGTAGTTATTGTCACTGTCATAAGGAGTTATGATTTGGGTGATATACCGAGTAGTGGTAAAACACTAAAGATGGTACGGATAAGTAATCCGACTGCTGGAAGCATTGGTGAGCCCCGTTGCTACCAAATAAGAGAACCATACCGCGAGACACAGTCTATGTGACAGTTTGATTGATCTTTACAACTGGTCTAGGAACCAGTGGGAGTAATTGAATCATCAAAAGAAAGGAACATAGAAATGTACTTACAGAACATCTAGTTGAATTAGTCATCACTTGGAGTCAATCAATTGATTCTGAGAGAAGCACTCTCAATAGAAGATGTAATCCGAGAGGATTCTGCGTGGCATAGTGTGAGTCGTTAGTGGAGCGTGTGTGGTTTACCGGCACACTAATATGGACTCACATAGAGCATGCCATTACAAAAGGTACATGGCCCCGGGATTCGTCCCATGGGCATCTCGCAAGAAAGGACATTCAGATTCTCAAAATAGGCCAAAAGGTTTGGATTTTGTGAATAGTCTGAAAGATTTCCTTAATATGTCGGAAAGGTTTGGATTTCGGTTTCGCAAAATGTGCCATAAGTTCTGGATTTTGTGAATAGTCCGAAAGAGTCATATGACGGTGTCAAAGCCAGTAGGAGTATTGTTGTTATCTGCTATCATTGTATGTGGGTTACATACTGGTTCTAGGAAACGTCTTTTATCATTACAAAGTGTAATGACTTGGTGTTAAGAAACGGTTTGCTATTAAAAACTTTAAGAGATACAACATACTCAGGTGGTTGTGAACATCTATTAGATAGATCAGAACTCTGCCAATATGATCTTGATGAGATTCAAGATGCATAACCCCAGGAATGGAGTTTTCTGTCATTGCAAAGTGTAATGAATTGGCATGAAAGAAACAAAGAAGGTGCAGCATGCTCACGTACTTCATAGACATCTATCAGATAGATGAGACTGACAGTATTGACTTAGCCGCTGAGAATATGATCTTGATGGGATTCAAGATGCATAAGAAAGAGTCCCTGAAAGGAAATGGTTTCCGGAATTCATAACACAAGGATTATTGGTAATCTTAGGATTCCGAAAGGGCTTGGAATGAGATTACATCAGGTTCCTCGAGCCTCTTGGACAAATCAGAAGTGTTATGAACATATCCTGATGACTTAATGCTTAGAGCATTGTAAGTTGGATTCAGGATATTGCCTGGCTGAGAATACTGAATGGATTTTTGAACAGGCGTGAGAAATCATTGGGAAATGATTAGGGTGATTGATTTGGAAGGGTTTTCAAATCGGTAATTGTTTTACACCAGAACGTGGTGCTGTAAGGACTTAATGGTTAAAGAATTTCGTTGGTTTCTGATGGAGCGCGTGTGGGTCACCGGCACATCATGACACCTCGAAATTGTCTTAGGGTGTAGTCATGTAGACTAAAGACCCGGGAACCATGGGCAGTCACGGTACACATCACCGGAATGGAGTTGTGAGAGAGAATGACAAAAATGACAAATTGAGATATCATCGGAAGAGTATCCGATAGGATCATCTGCAATAAAGTGTATAAGTGTTAGACACTTGGATACATAGAAAGAGTGAAAAGGTCATAGACATAGATATAAAAGGCTTGAGTTGAAAGTTTAAAAGAGAATAAGAAACCGATAATAGTTATGATAAATCCGACTTGGTGATTACCTCGTGGAGACTTGGTAATTAGCAGGAGTAGCTGCCAGTCAGATTTTATGTTTCACTTTTGCATGTTTACTTCCTGAATAATTGGATTATTCAAATATCCACAGTCGTTCATACTCTTAGGGAGTAAGTATGAAGGAAGACTGTCATGAATTGGTTTGTAGATTGTCTAAGGAGTTAGACATAGCAATAAGATTGCTGCAACGTTCATGAGTACTTGGAAATGGAGATTTGAGTATTGGATAAACCCGCGCTCAATGGATTGCTTCATGGATTATATCACGAGCAATGTTGAGACGATAATATCTTATGGTCTTAAAGTGGAGAGATATGAGTTATAATTTGCAAGGCGGTTGTTCATTGATAGTACGAAAACGCATCGGTAACTCGGTGTTATAAAACGTGCTGTTGTGAGTGATTTGTCGAGTAAAAGATATAACATATTAATCGAAGCTTATTCGTCCCTTGACCCAGACGGGAAACAGATATCTGTTGGCCACTCGATGATTTTGAAGTTGACTGAAGCGCTGGCCAGCCAGGACTGAATTGATTCGTTCAATTAGAAGTCTAAAAGTCATAAGCAAAATCGGAAATCGGGAAACAGTGTGTCAGACAGAGATTGATCTCAATCCATGTCTCATGTCTGAAAATATCTTGTTGGACGGAGGATCATCTGATCACTTATCTATGGACAGAACTGACTAGGTCAGAGTTCGGCAGCAGTTTCTAGGAAGCTGCATGTTGCTGATTAATCAAAGGTTAAATTGGTAATTATAGTCATAGACTTATCCAAGTGGGAGACTGTTGGATTAGGTGTCTAAGCCATGACTAATAATTTGTATTTACCTAATTAATAGAAGCAAAGTCCATTTGGGTTGCCCTCATAGCTGGAGGTTTGGTAGAAAGTTCGGTAGAGAGAGAGGTTGGTTTATTATGGGATTAATAAATCAATAGAAATAAAAGATATGGTTTGTTAATATATTAAAGTAATAATATATTAATTAGAAACTATATTGATTGATTAATAATTAATCAGAAATTAATTGGATTAATTTCTGTGGCATTAATTAGATTAATCAGGAGGTCAGGGATTAAAGTCGTACAAATTCAATAGTTGAATTGCGGCGCGCGGCGCGCCAATGTAAAGGCCGCGATGCGCGTACATATTCGTACGAATTCAATAGTTGAATTGCGGCGCGCGGCGCGCAAACGATATGGCCGCGGCGCGCGTACAGATAATCCGGAAAATGGGCTGCGGCTAGGGTTTCTAGCTTTGCCACTTGGTTCCCTATAAATAGGGAACCCTAGACCTCATTATCAGTGGCTCATTTCTATTATTCTCTCTGGAATTTTCGGTCTCTTCCTCTGGCTCCCTGGGTGTGATCTCATTTGAGGCAGGACACTTGTGCTGCTTAGCTTCAAGATTAAAACTAAAGGTTAGTTTTTCTGATTTATTCTTTTAGTTATTTTTGTTTGGCCTTTAGGAATTAGTTACATGTTCAAAGTAAGAAAACATAGATCTTTTCTAGGTTGCATGTGAACTTAGGTTATTTAGTTCATGGTTGCGGAAAACCTTTCAAATATCTCTTTTCAGATCTCAAGTACAACTAATATTAATAAACTATTACAAAAGTACATGCCTATCACTAGCCTACTAAGACTATGTCTAGAACTTCTGATCATCAAGTTGCTGGTAGACATTTGTTGCTGTGCAAATCATAGATTTGGTGAACTAACATTTTCTATTCAGCACTTGATGAATTACGGATCATTAACTTTTGCATAGCAATCGACCTTTAGCAAGATATTTGAATCCTTGCCTAACCGACCGAAGTTCATGATGAACTTTGGTATGTATAATCTTCGGTATGGCCTCATGCAGAACTTCGGCTTCATCACAATGTTCGGATTGCTCCTTGACTTCGGCTTGGGCTAGAGATCTTCGGCACCTAGAGATTTTCGGTGCCAACTCAGATCTTCGGTTCAGCCTCGGCATAACTGGATCTTCGGTATGGAGCAATATTCGGTATTGTGAATTTCGGTTCAAGGCTTGATAATTTTTAGATCATGTATTCACAACTTTCAGCAAAGAGAATTTCGGTATAACTTTCTAGATTTTAGATCCACCTTGAGGACACGAACTTCGGTTCATCATGTGAATTTCGGTACATGGTTACCAAACTTGGATTTTCCAAGTTTGGTCCTTCACTTCTGATTGGAACCTCAGCTATTGTTAGTACCTCAATTCTTGATGAAGTTCCTTTCTTCTCAAACCTTCAACATCTTCGACATTTACACTAAGACCCAATCATATATTATGTATTGAAATCAATCAAATAATCAGATTTATATTATATGCATTTTGTTGTGATTTAAAACTTATCTACAATTGATTGAGTATATCTAAGAGTAATGACAATGCCAAAGGTTATATGAGTGGGATGGCAGAATCCATAATATTTTGTTTACCATATTTAATATAGAAAATAGGAATATTATGATAAGAGATGAGGGTATTAGTGGACAATAAAGACTTTTATTTAATAACTCTTTGTTGGATATATATAAGCAATGCATAGGAGTCTCAAACTATAAGAAATATATAAAATTGGGGGGCCATGGCCTCCATCAACCCCTCTTGAGTTCCGCCACTGATTCTATAGATAAACCTTCATGACACACTATAGAAATTAAATAAGAACTTAAGTAATCATAGTAAGGGTTGGAAATGAGGGTCATGATAAACATAAATATATTGTTACAGATATAACAACTACTGTAAGAAAATCATTTTAGTAACCTAAAGATATTAGGTAGTTATCAATAGTTAAACATAGTCAACCAATGGCTTTGCTAATGGAAATGGTTAAAACTATAATATTTTGTTTATTATAGTTGAGAATCAAATAGTTATGTTAATAAGTTAGGGCCTTTTTGGCACGTTAGCTGAAAAGTTAGCTTTTAGCTTATCAAGAACTTATCTCAAACTAGCTTATCAATAAGCTAACTTAAAAGCTCATTTTTAAATCATATTAGTGGTCTTATCAAACACTAAATTACAATAAGCTAGCTTATAAGCTAGCCTATTTTTGTCAAACAAAGCCTTAGTGATAGTATACTACATTAGTTTGTATTTATGTGATCTTCAAAATTGGGCATGTTAAAGAGATAACTTTTAAAGACAAATGCAATTTAGCTTTTCTAGGAAAACAAAATTTATTAAGGAAATCTAGCAAAATGCTAGAAATGCAAAAGATACAATCTATTTGAGATGCACCGTAGCTGGATGCTGAAACGCAACACCAAGAAAGCCAATCTAATTTTAGAGCTTTTACAAAAAGTAATTTAATAAATGATTCATAACTTTTAGAGTAACCAATCTCTATTTGAACCCCATTTATGTTTCATTTTTCAATTATACTAATATCTGCAAGTGATGAAAATATACTCTAGTGTTGCTATCATCCTTCGTTGTCCAAGGCATTAAATTCTGATCATCGGTGTGTTAATCCATGAAAGGGGGAAGGTCAGTGGGTGTGTCAGAGATTACTGAATACGTGCATACACATATATTGATCATTGAGATTGAATATGACAAGATATTGAACTGTGTTCCGTCTAGGTGGGGGATATTGGAAGCAATTTTATAATATTCTTGGATCAAGTTCATGACATAGAAATGAGAAAAACACTAGGAATGGTGATTTGTGAATTCAAAAGAATAACAAGTCTGACCATT
Source organism: Cichorium intybus (assembly GCA_023525715.1). Lineage (NCBI taxonomy): Eukaryota > Viridiplantae > Streptophyta > Magnoliopsida > Asterales > Asteraceae > Cichorium > Cichorium intybus. The sequence continues at coordinate 79,446,909 of CM042011.1, forward strand.
AGGTATACCCATCATATAATCACATGTGATGGGGTGCCACCTCACCTCCACCTCATCACCACACTACATCACATTAACATTGATATACAATTCAATAATAAAAACAATTCAATAATAAAACAATTACATTGAAATAATCCTAGACAAAAATACCGAACATCCACATAATCCTAAAATAAAAGTTCAATAACAGAATACATAATTCAATGATAAAATTACCCGTCGTCGTTCAAGATGTTTTTATAAACATGTACCGCTAGGTTTTCTCGAAGATATTGGCACGTTTCATAATCTTAAATGTCTATTACTCTTGCTAAGTATTTAGACGAACCGGAGTCAGGAGCTGACTTGTTGATCAATGGCGTCGTGGAGTGTTGTCTGGGTTCTTTTGCTGCGTTGATTGTGGTTATGTCGTCTCTTTCAGTAGCTAGTAGTTTAGTTCTAGGATTAGGAGTCAGGAAATCAGATTAGGATGGTGATGCGTAGCCTTGAGGGCAGATTGTTACGGGATAGCTGTTATTCTTAGTTGCTTGATCAATTCTCATGACTGAGGGGCGAAATGAATCAGGGAAGGACTGCGAGTCCAGCTATAAGTTGGGCGGAGCAGAGAACTTAGGAGGATGAAACAGGAAAAGCCTGCGACTTCAAATGCAAGCTGAACGGAATGGGGAACCTATGAGTCCTTGGATAGTGGTAATGCGGGAATAGCCTGATAGGTTGTGTGTGTAAGTTTGGACCATGTGTTTGGACCTTGATTGTTTGGATACTCTTGGATAAAGTGCTTGTGGGCTGGAAGACCTGCAGTTGGAATTGTGTGTTTAGTCCTTCTAGGATTATAACCTCGTGTCTCTACCAAGGTGGTGTATATTGGACGGGGTAGCCTTGGGGCAGTAGGAACATTTTGGTGGCGAGCGTCCAAGGTTCGTAGGACGACATGGATTCGGGGGCGTATATCGTTAATGTTTGCATATGTTTTGGGAAACGGTTGTTGGACGTGCGGTACGGTGTCAGATCTTGTTAGCTGATGAATTGACGGTGAGCTGGACGAGCCTATTTCTTAGGATTACCGGGTTCATTTGAGGTTACTTCTGATACATTTCGTATTGAGGGTTTGCACTTTTCGTGGTTCATGCTCCGCAAATCTTTGAACTTGGTATAATTAGAAGGTTGTCGACTCGGTATTTAGGGGCAGTGATAGCATGAGTGTGCCTTGAGCGGTCGTGAGAATTAGGGAAGAAGATAGTGCAATGGCTGAGGACCATCTAGGATTGCTCATATGCATTGCGTGATTGATTGATGAGTTAAGTTATAAGGCGTCGGTCCACTGTATGCGTCCTTAGTGGGCAGTTTGGGTCGTGCTTTCCGAGAACGTTCACCGATGAGAGCGTGATGGACTATGTGTATGGATAGAGTCTAGGAACGAAGGGAAAGATGCGGGCATAGATTTTGAGGAAGAAATCCAGTTAAGTGGGGGAGATTTGTAAGATCCTGTTCCTATAATGATCGATTGGGGATTAAAGTAATTGATTTGGAGAAAAGTGGGAGATAGTGTCGCTATCTTTGGAGATAGCAACACTATCTTGTGAAATTGTAGCCTCCCACGATCATGGAGATAGCGACGCTATCTTAAAGGATAGCGCCGCTATCTGTCGTTGTTTGCATAAAACCCTAGATCTCGAGTTTTGGGCCGCATTAAAGGGCGCTCTAAACCCTAGGTAGCCGTCATTTCTTCTCCTTCAACCTCTAGAAACGTCTCTAACCAATCCCTAGCCTCATTGGGTGATTTTTGGCTCTTTAAATCATCTTGGAAGATTTCTTAAAGGAAAGGAAGGTGCATGGTGGTGCTAGAATGTGTTCTCCAAGCTTGAGACAACAATATCTACATTCTCTAGACCATTGTGAGTAGAAAGTTTCTCCGTTTTTGTGTTTCTAGGATTGTTCTAGTGTTTATGGAGACTTTATATGGATTTTTGGTCCCTTGTTGCTTGATCTTTGGAGTATGATGGAAAAATGTCAAACCGTTATGTTCCTAGTTGCATCCCTTGAGCTTTTGAGTCAGTTTGGGAGTGATTCAAGCTTTTTTTAAGGAATTTGCTTGATGATTATGATTAGTTTCATACTTTTGGACTTGGATTCTAAGATTTGGATACGCATGACCATAAAGGTGGTGACTTTATAGGTCAATGGTCATTTTAGGTAAGTTCTGGAAGGACTTGACCCTCGGACTGAATGGATTAAGAGCTTAATGAAGTTTTGGGACTGTTCGTAGTTAGCGCCACAATCTGAATGAGATAGCAACGGTAACTGTGATAGTGATGCTATCTTGAGGAGATAGCGGCGCTATCTGGCGTTGACTTTGACCATTGACTTTTGACCATTGACTTTGACCGGTTGACTTTTGTGTCAACTTGGATGGATTAGAGATTTGGACTGTAGGATCAATTTTGGGTCTTTCGAATTATTGATTTGCGACTTTGTGATAAGTTAGGAGTTCGTGCTGCTTAGCGCGTAAGGATATCTGAATCATGTAGCTTGAGGTTACATATCAGGTAAGTTTTCTTACTATACTATGGGTAATGTTACATGTGTAGGTAGCCTTATTCTACTATGAGTAGTAACGTGTTAACCGGGCATGCCTTATGTAATTGGGCTGTATGGTTGATATTAGGGACCCGTTGGATCAAAGTGAATGCTTACGCTTTTATGATGTTGTTTGTTAGTCGTATGATCCGTTCTTATGACTGTAAGGCCTAATAGCCCATCTGACTGAGTGGTGTCCTGATAGCCCTTTTAGGGTGGGACCGTACCCTGATAGCCCCACTGGGTTTATGGTGCCTTGATAGCCCTTTCTGGGTGGGATAATGCTCTGATAGCTTAACTAGGTGGCCAATATATGTTGTTGTGGATTTGATTATGTGATGGAATATGTGGTATTTTGGAGAACTCACTAAGCTTTGTACTTACTCTTTTACCCTAAATGTTCTTTAGGTACTTTTCAGAATAAAGGATTGGAGCACGACGCAACTGTATCGCATCCGACATTCTGGTAATCAAAGTCTTCCGCTGCTCAATGTTTTATAATTGTTTTGACAAATACGGTTTAAATGTTTTATTTACTAAACTCGAATCGAATGGTTTATTTTTCCAACCATTTTATTTACTTAAGTCGGTCTTGAAAACGAAAAATTTATCATGGAAAATTGGGGCGTTACAATATATATATATATATATATATATATATATATATATATATATATATATATATATATATATATATATATATATATATATATATATATATATATATATATATAACATATTTTATAAAATTTTAAGATTTTTTATAATTTCTTTTCTTTACAAATTTTTGACAACTCTTTTTCTACTTCGATATGTATAAATAAAAGATTGTGAATAACTAAATATGTTATAAGTAAGTTATATTAGAAAGAGTCATAAAAAATTATAAAAAGATATTAAAAAGTCAAAAGTTTGAACAACTAAAGAGAGTTTGATGATGGATCATGTAAGTAATAGTTTAATAATTAAAATATACACTATATTTATTTACTTAGACATGTAAGATTTTAAATTAATAATTATCGGTCATATTAATATTTAAAAAGTCAATTATAAATCACATGAAAAAGCAAGTGAAGCCCAGCCTAGCTGGGTGGATGCATCCGGATTATATACCCATGTGGTGGGAGGTCTGGAGTTTGACTCCGACTAACCCCACGTGGAGGATGTTCCTGGAAAGCGAATTGAGGGGAAAAGCCTTTGCGCCTTAGGTAATCGCCAACCGTCCTGGGTTGCGGGGCTGATTACCCTCAGGTGAGACCATATCTATTCGCTGGTTCAAAAAAAAAAAAAAAATCACATGAAAAACGTCGGTTGACTCCATGTGGTAAATCTCCCTAGAAGTCATTATCCCATATAATATTATGTTGTAGGTTTTTGAGTTTTGGTATTTAGAAATTAAGAACGTCACCGTTTTGTGGGAAATAAAAGCCTTCTGGAAACCCCACTCACATGAGTGGTCAGACGTTTCAATTAAACCAACCAAGGGGACCGCTCGCCGGTGATCGAATCCGGTGCCGGAATAATTCCATTGATGGTTTTAACACGTGGAGATAAGCCACTTGATCCAAAAGTGGGGTCATATTGCCAAGATTATAAATATATATGTACATATATCTATTTTAAAAAGATAAAATTATATTGAAAGGGTCTTATTGTAATCATGATTGGGAACGCCGTTCAAGGCAGATGAGGTTTGATCCATCCACAACCAAAGCCAAGGGAGTAGCATTAGCATTGACATAACTTCAACTCAACAATGCACAATTTCACACCACATCAATATTATAATATGACTATATTATATATAAACAGAGAAAAAAAATTCAGAAAATGACTATATTCCAAACGTATAATAAAGTAATCCAAATTTTTGAGAATTTCGTAAATGGTTACATTGTTTGAAACTCTATCAGTTCCAAACCAGATTGCATGATGATGTTTGTGAAACAAGGTAAATGCATTGAAACCAAGTTTTTCAAATAAATTTTCATATGATAAAAATGTCTATAAAATTATAAAATTGCTTATGGATATCTTTCATTCTAAAAATGTTTTTTTATCGAAATTTGCCATTATCTAAAAAATATTAAAAAAAACAAATCATATTGAGAAATATTGTATTCAACCTCTTTTTTTATTAGAACCTCTTCACCACCAATCTAGTATTCTATATCTTGCTCCCATCAGCTTCGCCGTTGACATTGAATATCCACATGTTAGTCCATGTCTTCTTCTTTGTTGGTAACTTGACAAGAGACCAAATCTAGTTTTTGTAAAATGAGCGCAACTCATCCTATTCTTCTAACATGTATAATGTTTCAACTTATAGGCTTCCATATAAGTTTCTGATTCCCCATTATCTGTCTGCACGAAATATACCAAGATTGAGTATCGAAGTGGAGGTCTTCTGAATCGAGTGGATTTTCGAATGATATTACATGATACAACTTTAATACTTTGAAATCATCTTCCGGGAAATCACTATTTGAGGCTTGAATTCCTTTGGATCCTCTCCTACTCATTTTGGTATTAAAAGATGTTTCTCTGCTCCTACTACCTTCGGATTCTCCGCTACCCTCTACGGTACCGAAAGGCTTTCCAAGGTTTTTGTCCAGAATATAAACATATACTTGTTTTCTGTCTTCAGATCTCATGCTTTGGTCCAAAGTGTCTGCGAAAAGTTTGTACATTGCAGCTTTATTGAATGTACATCTCGTTTCCGGACATCCCTGCGATTTTGCTTATCCCAGATGTGGTACCCCATACGTCCAATCTACACCCAATAAAGAGCATTTATTCAGATTTGCCTCTAGCTTGTCCTTTTCGATGTCCTTAACATTGGCATACAAATAAAATTGAAAACTCTCAAGTGTTTGAGGCATATATCTTAGCTTGCCCATTCCTCTTCTGGAATTTTAAACCCTATAGGGATCCATTGTCCTCTGTTGATGTTGATTAGGTAGGTTGCGATATTAATAACATCTACCCAAACATATTTGGAAGACCTGCATGGAATCTCATGGTCATCGCCTTCACATTATAAGTTATGTTCATCCGCTCTACCAGTCCATTCTGTTGAGGTGTCTCCAAAACCATCTTCAACATGTGGATCTCATGTTCAACACAAAAATCAACAATATGTCAACAGCTGTACTCTCCCAAATTAGATGATTTTAGGCACTTAACTTTGAGACTTGTCTCAACCTCATCCTTCCACTTTGTGAAGGTGGTGAAGAAAACAAACGTGTCACCATGGTCTTCTACCACATTAACTTCCTTTTTTACTTTTTCTATAGAATGCTTAGGGCACTGATTGAAAAAGTGGCCACTTTTTTGTAATTCCAATACGCGATGTCTTTCCTGCCTCTGTAATTTCTCTCCTTCGTGACTTGCTTCTTCCTCTACTACTACATCCTTTGTTGGAATTTTTTTGTCATTTTTCTATGCTCAACAAACTGTTGGACCACTCCTGTGCATTCCTCTAGTGTATTTCCTCTCCAAATATCAAATCGTGAATGCCTTCGAGTGTAAGCTTCCTCATTTCAGATGTACTACCGACTGCAGTTACCATTCTCGATTAGCTTTCTTGATGAAAAGATAATAGTAGTAACATGTGGACTTCGTCTTCTAACCCAATGTTAATAGATATCAGACTTCTAATAATTGAGTTTAATTCATTGATATGATCTATCACCAAACCACCTTCCTTCATTATTATGTTGACTAGCAGGCTAATCAGGAACACCTTGTTTATTGTACATAGATTCTTGTATATATATTAGACGATTCCTTGATCAATCCGAACATTTTTTTTCTCATTGACAATGTTATTAGCAATGTTTTTGGCAAACAACAATCGGACGACTCTAAGGGACTACTGATCTAACATATCCCATTCCTCATGCTTTATATCATTAGGTTTACACTGGTCAAAGGTAGATGTAGCTTCTTCTGGTAGAGGTAGTCATATATATATATATATATATATATATATATATATATATATATATATATATATATATATATATATATATATATATATATATATATATATATATATATATATATATATATATATATATATTCCAAAAGCCAGAATCGTGATCTTTAGATTTTTTGATCCTAGTCTTCCATTCTTCAACCGTAGCTCTGATACTAGTTTGGTAGGAATAAGCACTCCGAAAAAAGTACTTTTTACACGATTATCGAGATAAATTAGAACGAGATGAAGAAACCAAAGAAAACATAAGGGTTTAAGTGGTTCACACCAATCTAATCTGATCGAGCTATGTCCACTAGAGAACCAGAGAGAAATTATATTGATATCAATGATATACAACTTATTTGTTACCCTCCATAATATGTTCATCTCACTTACACTATTTCTCAGGTTACAACAATAGAGAGGTATTTATAGTGGCATGAGGATCTAAAAGGAATGATATCAAATATTTCTACACCATGCTTTTCTGAAATAATATGAATGATGTGACTGTTAGGATTAAAGACTTCGAGCAGATTACTTTCAACATGATTAGATCACTGTTAATAACAACGAAAAGAAGATTAAGCCACAAAAACAAGAAACACAAGGATTTAAGTGGTTCACTTGATCTAGACAGATTGAGCAACGTCCACTGTAGGAACTAGAGAGTATATTACTGAGTTGAATGCTAAAACAAAGCTATACAATATTTACTGCGCACTCTCTCTAAATAAGAATGATGCTCTTTACATTCTCATTGTTACAAATTGAGATCGTATTTATATCGGGCAAAAAGAGATCTTCAGAGATGATGACAAATCTTCTAGCTCTATGTTTTCTGCAATAGGTCTACTGAAGTGATACGTCATAGACCATATTGGACTGAACAACTTTCTGATTATAATAGACTTAGGAACGTGTGCCTAGGACACTTCTGCTGAAGTAGCTTCTCATGTGCACCTCTGATACTCCAATATGCATTGCCCCAACCAAAGTCATAACTGCTGATCCGGACCCTAGCTAGGCTTGCCTCGGTCCTGACGATCTAAGAGACTTTGGTTCCAACCAAACTGCTGATTAAATAAAGCAGTCTAACAAAATGGGTTAAATGCATCAGACTCGTGATACTACTTTAAATTTGTTGTTTCGCTTTGGTTCGCCCATCCTCGGCCAAAGCCATATACTTGGCCACTGTGGTTGAAATAACAACACTCTTCTATAGCCTTGACATCCAACTGATTACGGTTCCCCCAATTTGAACACATAACCTGTACTGCTTTTTCCGAATCCGTACAACCCCCAAGTCAGCATCGAAATAACCCTCCAGAACAACTTTATGCCTTTTAGTACTCAAGGCTGCGTTTAAGGTTCCCAATGCTACTTCCACTGCATGCACAATGTCTAATATGGTGTATACCATTGCATACATCAAGCTACATACTGCAGATGCATATGGGATATTGGTGATTGTTGCCTTGTCATCTTTCGTCTTAGGGGATTGCTTCTTTGAGAGTCGTATGTGACTCCTAAGGGGTATACTCATGTGCTTCACATCGAACATGCTGACATTCTCTAAAACTTTGTAGATGTACTTCTCTTGAGAAAGTTTTATAACTCTTGAAGTTTAATCTCGAATGAGGCTCATTCCCAATATCTGCTTAACTGTGCCTAAGTCCTTTATCTCAAATTCTCTAGCCAAAAACTTCTTAAATATGTTGATCTCCTGTACGTCGAACCCCGCCACCAACATACCATTAACATAAAGTAAGAGGATTATAAATAAGGACCGGAACTTTTTCTTGTAATAGCAATGATCACTCTCACTTCGACTGTAACCATTCCTCCTCATGTCGCTATCAAATTTCAAGTACCATTGTCTTAAAGCTTGCTTCAATCCATACATGCTTTTCTTCAATACACTAGGTTTTCTTTTCAAGCAACTTGAAAACCTTTGGGTTGTCTCATGTAGATATCTTCATCAAGGTCTCCGTGCAAGAACGCAGTCTTCACATCAAGTTGCTCAATTAATATGTAAATATCCAGATGCCACGATACCAATGACTATTCTAATTGTGGCGATCTTCACAAGCGGAGAGAAAATTTCATCATAGTTAATCCCCTCCTTCTATTGCAAACCGTTTATCTCCAATCTAACCTTGTGACTTTTGCTTCCATTAGCTTCATCCTTGACCATTAATATCCATCTAGTGATTAATGCCTTCTTCTTTGCTAGTAACTTGACAAGAGACCAACTCTCACTCTTGTCAAGCGACCGCAACTTATCCTCCATGGCCTTCTTGCAACACACAAACACACACACACACACACACACATATATATATATATATATATATATATATATATATATATATATATATACATACATACATACATACATACATACATACATACATACATACATACATACATACATACATACACACACAACGAAGATTAGAAGTAACTTGAATAGGTTCAAACAACAAGAACTACTAGAGAAATGAACTTCGAAAATTTGAATAAGATGTGCAAAACCCTAATCGAACCTAAGAGAACTTCTGTGTCCAAATATAGCATAGGTAAATCGTACAGAATCGAATTAAACATGAGAGAACTTATCTGTCTAAAAGTATCAGTTGTGGCGATAACCTTCCACTAAACCTGCTTAACAGTGGGCGGAGTGGGTCTTTCCCAACCCTCTCAACCCACAAACCATATCAGCTTTTCTCTTTCCTCTCACTTCCATCTTTCACCATTTTTCAGTAATGGTAACAGATCTTTTCCAACCCTCCAAACCCTCAATGCCACATCATATTTACTATAATAAAATTGATTAATCAAATTAAAAAAATAAAATAGCATTTAATTTAATATTTAAAATAATATTAAAAAGTAATAAAAAAAATAAAAAAGACAAATAACATTAAATTAAAAAAGCACACCATTACAAAATTAAAAAAAATTGAAACGATAATTTCAATCCTAAATACAGGAAGTTAAAACCTAAATACGATAATTAAAACCTAAATACGATAATTGAAACCTAAAAACGAGCAGACCACCTAGATGAATTTTTCAAAACATTTCACGCTTCGATGTGCGTATAGTCTCTGTTGTATGTCACTCGATACTGTTTTAGGGCTTGTTCAACGATCTCATCGTCGGTTGTCCCGTTTTGTTGGATAGCCAATAGGTGTAACTAAATTTGGTTAAATTTTGATAGTTTTACTGACAAATCCTTCCATTTGCTATTAAGGTGATGTTTAATTGATAATCTTCTGTACCCAATATTGTGTGGCGAATTCCATCATACGTTCCCAGAATTGATGACTGTTTGTCAAATCCAGCTCTTCATCGATGTCGACGAAGGCGGTTGCCAAAGCCACATCTTCATTTTGAGACCATCCCCAACGAGTATTTCACAATCCAGCCATTTTTTATATAATTTTTTAGATAATTTTAAATTTTATAGAGTTGAGAAAGAAAGATTTGATGTTTAAAGATGGTAGAGATGATATTTATAGGGTTGGTGGTAAAAATTTATCAAGAATTTTGTTTTTTTAATATTGTAGCATACACACGGGTTCAAGAACCTCCACCTCAACCCTCTTTCGCCATCTATCTCCAACCCACGCAAGGCGGTGTAGTCTTCTGGCCAGCGTCGACGGTGCCGGCAGCCCCAACCTCCAACCCGATTGAATCCTCAGTCATCTATTGACCACTCCGTCCACCTAATTAAGAAAACTAAAGCTAACAATCTACTTTATTTTCCACGGCTTTGATTGGAAAGAGTGTTACATACTTCAACATATAACCATTCTTTTAAATTGGGCCTAGTGTTATCATGAAAGTAGTTTATATTCCCATTATTCAACTAACTTTTTATATTAAAAAACGCAGTGCATTTCTAACCATTATTTTAGGTGCAAACAGGAGCCGACCACATCGAGGTTTGTGACAAGATATTAAAAATGACGGTCTACCAAATGTCGCAGATAGTGGTTCGCTACATTTAGTAATTTACATGGTACAAATAATTTATTAGTCAAATTAGCAATATTGAATTTTTAAATTGTTATATAAATCAATTAATTGTCCAATATCCATCAAACGTTGGAACTTCCTATCCACTCGGTGACAATTCGTAAAGAATACGTAGTTCCAGCACTTTCGTTTCAATAAGCAGGACTTCGAGTTCTCATTCTTTGAAGTATCTATTGTTAACTATATATAATATTTGGAAAAGCTATCTGCAAAGTGGCAGCATAATTGATTCTAGAATTTTCCCGTTCCAACTCTGCTCACCGTCCGTTACTCATCGGGAACAGCAAGAAGGAAACCAATATTCACTATGAACAAATATGGTCCCCCCTGCACATGATTACTTCACACTTGCCATTGGAAATATACCGACTTGAGTAACTAGCATAACTACATCTACTTTTGGTTTTCTCGTCTTTATTTAAAAACAGTCTTATTCTGTAATTTTATTAAATTTCATGTCATCTTATCTTTTTTTTGGAAACGGCAAACGATATATAAGCGGAAGCCTCACCCGAATATTTCACAGGTGACCCCGAGTTCGAGCTCCGCAAAGCGGGCAAACCCAGCCCCCAAGGGGATTTCCAGGGAAAAATCCTCACATGTGCCCATATGAGGTGTGAGACAATTACGCTTTCGCAACGCTCCCAATGGGAGTCGAACTCACAACCTGCAGCCCACATGGGTAAAAACCCGGTACATCACTACCAGCTAAGCTGGAGATCACTTGCTCATGTCATCTTATCTGATATCAATAAAATGAGGTTATTAGAAATGTTAGGAGAAATAGGTTACTTCTTGCCTCTGGCGTGTAGCTTTGGTAAGGCATGAGGGAGATTTGGTCGATATAGAACTTCTTAAACTTTTTATATAAAATCTAGATTTTTCTTTAATGCAAATAATCTAATAGAATAAATAAACAAATCAAGATTGTCCAGTACCAAACACACCAATAAACGTTAATTTAAAAAATTTCTAATAAAAATAATAGAAACAAATATCTAGAAAGTTTTAACAATACCAAACATAACCAATTGAACATTTTTTACTAATACGGGAGTTTCATTCTATTACATGTTTACGTCTTTTATCCCTAGTAGCAAAATAATGTATTCTTTAACCATAATATAGAGAAATACCGCTGTACTTTATAGGCTATGTAATTTATCTTTATCGATAAAAACACAATGTGTTAATTACATAACGTTACTTGTTGAGACTTGAGACACGACATGGTCCTGGAAGAACGTATCACACATGTATGGTCTTCCAACTACCACGAAGCGGGGATTCGAGACTCCTACAATGAAAAGTTGGCGTTCTTCCTTATTATGTAAAAGTTTTTTAATAGTATTCGAGTCTTCTACAATGCAAATAGGCTCGGGGAGCCTTATAGGCAATGAGCTCCAGATTTGGCTACCAACCGACTTGTCCTGCGACATTGACATTGAATTCTTTCTAAGATAGGCCTACAAATAAATGTTGGCCTATGTGGGCTCATGCCTTTTATCCATCCCCTACAAAAACACAATATATTTAACGTATTTATGTTAGATTAAGGTTATTATAAAGAAACAACAATATAAAAATATAATTTAGTGTAACATTCGATTTTCATAAACCGAGAATTAGCACAAAAATAAACGTTAAACATATTAATGTCAAGAACAAAATTATAAGTACCATCTATTTAAAAGACATTTGTACACAAATTAGAGTTTAGTACGGGTGTTACAACAAGTTTCATCACCATAGCAAATATTCTAGATACTCACAGGTAATATCAACAACAGTTGTCCATTGTTTGCTAATGCTAATTCCGGTCTTCTTAAAATGTTCCAAAAGTTAAGCACCTTCTTTTAAAGGCCAACTATCTTACTTTTGATTTACACATGTAGAACACATGTCAACAAATATCTATGAGACAACATTGTCTTGTGAGTACATAGAATGAACAACAATGCAACACCACAACATAAAGTAATTCCCAACAATTCAAATCAACAATACAAATCATACAATAGTTTAGATATACCAAATAATGGGGATTTCATGCCCCGTATATTAATCATGCAGACTTCATACCCTGAGTGCCAATTTATTGGGATTTTATACCCCGAATACCAATCCTTTTCATGGGGATTTCATACCCCGAATACCAATCAATCTCAAAGGTGGAGTTCCCACATTGAGCTAGGCCACTACTTCAAAAGGGAGGTACCATTCCCATATTGTCTTTCAATATCCAAACATTTCCCATTCATTATCATGTTCCATGTAGGATTTGATATCCTACTACAAGCAATTACCCAAGTAATCAGACCACAAGCACCAAAGTATTCACATAGAAATAAAAAAAATAAGCCATGTGTTCCAGAGTTTGGAAAGTGTTACTATGTACTCACCTTAATCCTTGGTTCAACTAGCTATGGAACTCCTTATTATTTCCCTTGCTCTGGTCATTTATCTTTCTACAAAGCTTCCATTCCTATGGAAGAATCAATCTGTTAAGCTCTTAATAAGCTTGCTACATGACTTACTACAATCCTTATACTTTTAGTTGATGGGTTTTGCGGCATAAAATAGAGCATACGCTAAAACAGCCGAAAGAATTTTATCAATAAGAAGTTTATTTTTCACAATTTTAAACAAAACCATCAAGGATCCTTTTACATAGGTAAGATGATATTTAAAACATACATAGGATGTTTTAGAATGACAACCTTTGAAGCCTTTGATCCCACTTGGAATTGGGGAGTTGAAGTAGATGGCAAAAACCAAGAAGCTTGATTTCTCTACAAGTATCCACCACCAAGGTTAAGGCACTTGGAATGCTAGTTCCTTCTTGTATGATTTTGGGGAGTGAGAGGAAAAAGCTCTTTGCTTGCAAAGACTCTATTTTATACCCACATGTGAGTCCCATGAGCCATATTTTCATTAAATGCAAAGGTATGGTCTTTTTAGAGGCATGAGACGTGTAAGGTGAAGGTTGACAAGCAACCTCCACCCAAACCACCAAAAATTCGACCAACATGGGGCAAAAAGGACACAATAGTGTCCAACACTCTTCCTTTAGAAACTAACTTAGTCTAGTTACATCTTAATGTAACCCAAAGTGTCCAAAACTTTGTACATGACTTAACATATCATACCATATGATATATTTATTAGTTTAACTCCTTATAAATATTATTTTCAAAAAACAATAATTATTCTCTAATTAAATAAAAAAAGTTGACTTAATTTATTAATTATCACATATGCAATAAATATTCAATAAGTATCAACTTGATAAATGTGTGACCATATAGGATCATATGTTATTAGAAATATCATTTCATAATGGTTCTTAATCATATAGATCCAACATCAGTTTCATATGTGTCATTCGATGCTTTAAAATCACAATAATCATTTTTTCATTAACTCCTATCAGAAGGACTAACCATTCTATAATATTTATGTAGATCATAATTACTTTGGATCAATACCTTGCACTTTACTTTCAATAATTTGTATATATCCATTCATATCATTATTTATAAATTCTCTTCCATTCAAAAGTGTGTAACATCATCATTTCATCAAAACACATGTGATTACTTATAAATAACATGTTTTTCTTACTTGCACAGACATTTTATAACCCATGTTTATCATAAAACCAAACCATAGTAATTAGGCTTCATGAGTTGAATTAGAGTTCTGGGATTCACCTCATGTTTTCTAACTTTTTTAGTCTACACTGTTGGAATTGTGTCCAAGGTCATCCACTTGTTATAATACTTTTGATAAAAGGTAGAGTCCTTTTGGGTTGCCTCAGAACCCAGAAAAACATTTAGAGTCAACATAAAGGAAGGAATATTTAGTTTATTAATTTATTAAAAAATAAATCAATTAGAAACTAAAAGAATAATTTAATTGATAAATAAATTTAGAATTAATTTGGAATCAATTAAATGGACTGGATTGTAATTGATTAAAGATATAATCAATAGAAACAAGTCCAGGGGGTGCAAACGCCAAAAGGCTCATAAGTTTGAAACCCTAGGAGTCCATACATTATAAATAAAGGCCTTGGGATGACACCCTAAGGCATCCCAAACCCGTTGAGCCACCAACTCCCCTCCTCCCTCCTTCCCTCTGCGAAATCTCTTCCCTATCTAGGATTAGAGTTCTTTGCTTCTGATCTGCTTGGTTTTCTGGTGTCACCGGGTACAAGCCACTAGAAGGATTCATATTTTGGATCCTGATCATCCTTGCAATCGTGGTCCTGACAAGAGCACAAAGAAGAAGACTTGCTGAGGTATACTTTGTTTAAGTTTTAAGTTTCTATGATCTGTTATGTACTGCATGATCCTGAACATTGTTCATTGAATTTCTGTGATTTGATCTTATCTGTCTTCCGATGCATATGCTATTGTGTTTATGTGATCAAATCCCAACAGTAGTACCAGAGCCTCTATTCATATGATATTAGCACTTTGATCCTAAACTATTGAATGTGAATTCCTATTTGTTGTTAAAGTCAATTTTATCATAGGGTTATGCTAAAAATTCTGATTTTAAATATGTTATGATCTTAGGATGCATGTTAGAAACTTGAATGTTATTGTTTATGCATGTTAAAATAAACACCACAGGGTTTTTTGCCTCCTTGCTTGATTTTCGATTTATGCTAGGGTTTAGAAGGGTTTTTTGTGCCTCCTTGTGTGTCCATCGAAAATTGCTAGGCCTTAGAAGGGTTTTGTGTGCCTCCCTATGTGATTGGCGACTAGGGTTACTGCCCTAGCCTTACCATGCAAGTTTCCTAACTTAATTTGCTGCCTTATATGCCTGTTGCCTTAATATGATTATTCCATAGGATATTATTGTTTATTTAATTAATTGTTAATTAACTTTAATTGAATTAATTAAATGAAATATTTTAAAAAATTTAAAATAAATTGCATGGCAAGGCATATAAGGCAGCAAAGCAAGTTAGGAAACTTGTATGGCAAGGCTAGGGTAGTAACCCTAGCCGCCAATCACATAGGGAGGCACAGAAAACCCTTCTAAGGCCTACCAAATCGTGTATATGGTTAGAAGGAAGGTTCTTATGAACCTGAATGGGGTTAGTTATTAAGTTGCATTTATTGCTCACCACCTTCACCGCCCATCACCTTTTGCCATGTGGAGTTACCGAAAGGGTTTGATTGGGCATTGTTTCTCCCTCTAAGTTAAAAGTATTAACTTAAAGTATTAAAACAAAACCCGTTTTAATTATATAAAAATGTGAACCATGTCCTATTCATGAGAAACACACATTCTCTTTATGATCTGCTGGCGGAGCTGTGTGGTCAACCGACACGTTAGATAAGGTTATAGTTGAGAATGATATGACACTAGCGATTCTCAGGCATATCTTGAGTCGGGCATCACATGGGCTTTGCATGGCAAATTCACCATCTGATTCATGATCCACGACATTCGTGTCATGAATTATGAGATAAGCACAAACGAGATTAACTTGCCATTGACTGAAATTAATGAATCTCATAGATCTAGGAGTTTCATAGAGAATGAAACTGACAAAAGTTTTGTCTACCTTGATGACCATTGCGATGTGATTATGGCAACCCTCTTCACATCACAACTTGGAAATCTTAGGTCCTAGCCTTAGTAAATAAATTGGATAATTATTTAAAAGATTAAAACTAACTAAACTAACCTCTGTTTTATAGATGTCTGCCAATAACAATAACAATAACTTGGGTCTGACTCCTCCTCTTCCCCTTCCTACACCAACTAACATCTCACTGCTTTTCGTCTTCTCGAGGGAAAAGCTTACGGGTCCGAAATATCTTGACTAGATCTGGTCTCTGAGGATTTCTTTGAGATTCGAGGGCAAATAGTATGTCCTTGACACTGATCTCCCAGATGTAGATGATACTGCTGTTGATGAAGAAATAGCTGCTTATGATCAGCACTATGACGACTCGACTAAGGTTGTCGGAGCTCCAAAAGGGCTTTGAAAATGCTGGTGATTACGACATCAACCTGCAGCTCAAGGAAATGTTCCAAGAGCAAGCCAGGCAGGAACGATTTCAGATTGTCAAGTCCCTGA
The DNA here is from genome assembly GCA_023525715.1 of Cichorium intybus. Lineage (NCBI taxonomy): Eukaryota > Viridiplantae > Streptophyta > Magnoliopsida > Asterales > Asteraceae > Cichorium > Cichorium intybus. The sequence goes on from CM042011.1 coordinate 79,463,624, forward strand.
TAGCCTGTAAACTGAAAGACGGAGCGTCTATATGTACTCAAGCTCAGAAAATGAAGTCGTACATTGACAGGATGGAAAATCTTGGTGTCTAGTTGCCTAAGGAGTTGGCCATTAAGATGGTTCTTAACTCGCTTTCCACTTCATACCATCAGTTCATCATGAATTATAGTATGAACAACCTAGAAAAGACCATGATGGAGTTACACGGGATGCTGAAGATTGCTGAGGCCAGCATGAAGCAGGCTCGTGGCACAAACTCCCATGCTCCTGTCCTAGCCATTCATCATAGTGGTGGCAAACGGAAAAAAAGTTCTCATCCCAGTGGAAAGGGAAAAGCCATGGGCAACCAAGGCTTTAAGAGAAAGGCTATTTTCTATATTGCCCCTACCAGTGACTCGAAAGAGGCCATCTGCTTTTACTGTCAGCAGAAGGGACACCATAAACGTAGCTGTCTGAAGTACCTGGAGGACCTGAAGAACAACAGTGTCAAAGAGTGTGGCACCTCAGATATATTTATGAAAGAATTATATAGTACTACGACTTCTAATTCTTGGGTCCTTGATACAGGATCAGAACCACATTTGTGTTGATATGCAGGGACTAAAGGAAAGTAGAAAGCTGCAGCATGGGGAGCTCAGCCTGATCATGGGAAACAGATAGACAACTATTGTTACAAGGATTGGGAGTTATGAGCTGATGCTGGATGCGATAGTTCAATTATGTTATTAAATTGTTGCTACTCGCCAGAAATGGCTCGAAACATTATTTCATTTTATGCTTTGTTCAAGGATGCTTTCAGATTTTATTTTGATAATGATAATGGCAACACTTTGGTTTATAAAAACAATTGTTTTTGTTTTAAAGCTACTCCTTGTAATGGCATATATGAAAGTGTTGTTTGTGTTGGTAGGAAAAATGGTATAAATTTGAATGTTGATCTTGACGAGAATGTTCTCGATAAATCACGTCTGTGGGATTATCGTCTTGGTCATATAAACAAGAATCGCATCGCCAAGCTCCAGTCGGAAGGAATCTTGGAATCATTCCACTTAAAGTCGGATGATGTGTGCGAATCTTGCTTACTTGGCAAGATGATTAAATCGCCATTCACAGGAAGCTGTGAAAGAGGCAAGGATATGTTGGAGCTAATCCACACAGACGTCTGTGGACCATTCCGATCCGCCACTAGACAAGGTGAAACGCTACTTTGTGATATTTACTGATGATTTCAGTAGATACAGTTTTTTTATCTGATTAAGCATAAGTTCAGAAACCTTTGAAGTGTTCAAAAAATTTCAGAACGAAGTAGAGAATCAGCTGGGTAAGAAGATTAAGATGATTCATTTAGTCAAGAATTCTACGATCATCTCAGGTATTGCGGAATAGTTTCACAATTCTCTCGTCCAAGAACACCGTAGCACAACGGTGTGTTCGAAAGGAAAAATCGAACACTATTCGACATGGTTCGAGTCATGCTACACTTCCAATAAGTTTCTGGGGTCATGCCTTAGAAAATGCAACTCATATCTTAAGCCTCGTCCCAACTAAGAAGGTTGCTAAGACACCCTCTAAGTAGTGGAGTAGGGAACGTCCCTCACTGGCACATATAAAAGTCTGGGGTTGTGAAGTCTTCATTCGGTGCGAAGCTCATGAAAAGCTCGAACCTAGAGTAGAGAAGTGTCATTTCGTCAGTTACCCACGAAGGTCCTTTGGGTACTTATTCTACAAGCCGTCCGAGAACAAATTGTTTATTGCTCGAACTGGAGTGTTTCTAGAAAGATACCTCATATCAAAAGAAGCTAATAGGAGTAAAATTGATCTTGAAGAAATTCAAGAGTCAACCGATGAAGAACTTATAGTTGACACCGGTACTCAACCCGGGTTGGGAAGTGTTTTGCTATGAAGGATATGGGAAATGCATCTTACATACTTGGTATAAAGATCTATAGAGATAGATCAAAACATCTAATAGCACTAAGCCATAGTACATACATGGACAAGATCTAGAAGAAATTCAAGATTCTTGATTCCAAGAAAGGATTCTTGCCCATACAATAAGGGATAAAGCTGAGTAAGGAGCAATATCCCAAGACCAGTAGTGAATTGGACAAAATGAGTAGCACCCCATATGCTTCGGCTATAGGATCGATTATATATGCCATCATATATACTTGACACGATGTCTCATTCGCTTTAAGCATGGTGAGATGATATCAGGACAACCCTGGTGAAAGTCATTGGACGACAGTGAAAAACATTCTTAAGTATCTAAGAAGAAATAAAGACATGTGCCAAGTATATGGAGGAAGAGACGAGCTAAGAGTAACTGTGTTTAGTGATGCAAGTTTCCAAACAGATAAAGATGACTCTTGCTCATAGTCAGGATGGGTGTTCATGTTGAACGGAGGAGCAATTCATGGAAAACTTCGAATCAAAAGTCGGTAGCTGACTCAACATGCGAGTCCGAGTATATAGCAGCAAGTGAAGCTGCAAAGGAAGCTACATGGTTGAAGAGCTTCATCGGCGATCTTAGCGTTGTCCCCAACATCAAAGATCCCATTGAAGTCTTCTGCGATAACGAGGGTGCAATCGCATTGACTAAAGAACCTAAGGACCATGGGAGATCGAGACATATACTTAAAAAGTACCACTATGTTCAAAACTGAATTGAAGACGGAGACATTATGGTGGGCAGAGTACCGTCAGAGGATAATCCAGCTGATCCATTCACCAAAGCATTGTCGCGGCCCAAGAATGAAGAGCATACGAGGACCATAGGCATTAGAGTTGCTAGCGAAGTGACTTAAATGTTTAGTTTATAGTTTGAATAATCGAAATGTAGAGCAGTGTTGATTGTACATGACTTAGTGTTTTATTAGTGGAGATTTAATAAAATGCTAATTAGCCACCATTTTATTGAATTATCGCTGTGTTTCACTTTTTCATGTTTAGAACCCGTTTCCCAAGTGTTAACTCGCTCAAACCTCCACAGTTGGTCGTACTCTTGGAAGCAAGTAATGATTCAAGACTGTCATGAGTGCTAGTAGATTGTCTATAGAGATGAGACATAACATAGTGATTGCGACTAACCCTCATGAGTACTTGATAGAGATTCAAGTATTGGAACAACCCACACCTAGAGATTACTTCTTGGATTTAGTCACAAGTAATCTAGGATGATAATATCTCTTATTCTTCAAACTGAGATACATAAGGGATTTTTACTATGATTCTATCATATTTCGGCTTTCTCAAATGCTAACCATAACTGGTAGTTATAACAGGAATGTTCGTGTATGACATGATGAAATAGGCAGAGACTATCTAGTCAAAGTTTATCTGTTCCTTTTGCCCTAACAAGGAGAAGCGATATCTATGGGCCCCTAGATGATTTGATGCTGACACTAAGCGCTTGGCCAAGCCCTGACTAAATTGATGTGTTCAATTTGTGGTCCAACAGAGTCGACATATATTGCTATCATGAAAAAAACTTTGAACTATCAGGATCTGAATTTTTCCATTACCCGGGTTCATCATGATATCTTGATAACATAGGAATAAAAGATCACTTATCTAGGAGTCATCTCTTTTCATTGATCAAAGTTCAGTAGTTACATTGGATGGCACACTCTGCTGATTTTCAGGTTGTATTCAAGTTGACAACTTGTCCAAGTGGGAGACTGTTGGAATAGTGTCCAAGGTCATCAACTTGTTATAATACTTTTGATAAAAGGTAGAGTCCTTTTGGGTTGCCCTCAGTACCCAGAAAAACATTCAGAGTCAAAATAAAGGAAAGGATATTGAGTGTATTAATTTACTGAAAAATAAATTAATTAGAAACTAAAAGAATAATTTAATTGATAAATTAGTTTGGAATCAATTAAATGGACTGGATTGTAATTGATTAAAGATATAATCAATGGAAACAAGTCCAAGGGGTGCGGCCGCCAAAAGGCTCATATGTTTGAAACCCTAGGATCCCACACACTATAATAGAGGCCTTGGGGTGACACCCTAAGGCATCCCAAACCAATTTGAGCCGCCAACTCTCCTCCTCCCTCCTTCCATATGCGGAATCTCTTCCTTCTCTAGGGTTAGAGTTCTTTGCTTCTAATCTATTTGCTTTTCTGGTGTCACCGGGTACAAGCCACTAGATGGATTTACACTTTGGATCATGATCATCCTTGCAACCGTGGCCCTGAAAAGAGAGAAGACTTGTTGAGGTATACTTTGTTTAAGTTTTAAGTTGCTATGATCTGTTCTGAACTTCATGATCCTAAACATTGTTCATGGAATTTTTGTGATTTGATCTTATATGTCTTCCGCTGCATATGTTATTGTGTTTATGTGTTCAAATCCCAAGATACACCAGTACACAAAACGGATATAGCCACACAAAAATATCATGACCATATGTATTTAGTCACATGATCTTTTTCCATCCAAAGTGTGACTAAAGGTCGCGTCATTTTAGATATTATACAGCTACATTAGTTTTATGTGGTTGTATCATTCGAAAAATCGTGGCCGTATAAAAAAAGTGTGACTGATGGGTAGGAATATTTGTGAACTTAATGAAGCATTTTGACTAAAACTGTGGATGAAAAATGCTTATAGACACACAACTGGTTTTTTATGGTGGCTATTTTGCATTGAATGACGACGTGAATCAATTTTATATGTGGCATTTACTATTGTTTAGTCACAAAATATCAATTATTGAGTCTTTAGTCACATACAATTATCCAAACAGAGGCCAAAAGCGTTGTTGTATCAAGTATTTTCTTCAATAACCATGGCCATAAACTGTTTATAGAAACACATGTAAATTTCGATAGTGACTAGCGTTCATGAATAGACACATGAACTTCATATGACCGTGGTCTTTGCTTTTGTTTAGAGACATTATTTGACAGGTTAGACACATGAAATTAAGGAATGCATGGCCAAAAGTGTTGTTGTCATAAAGCATTTTGTCAAATAAGTGTGGCCATAAAGTCTTTCCAGACACACATGTAAATATTGATAATGACTATAATACATCCAATTGCCACATGAAGTTCTTTTAACCGCGATCGTTGCTATTATTTAGTCATAAAACGAGTGCTTGTTTGAGACTTTAGCCATAGGTAATTAAGCAAACTGCGGCCAAATGTTTTGATGTAATCAAGCATTATTTCGAATGATTGTGGTCATAACCTCTTTGTAGACACATAAGTATTTTTGGATAGTGATTATTGGTCATCCAATGGTAAATTGAAATTATTGTTAATGCTACGTTCAGTAATATTTAGTCACATGAACGTTTATCAGCATGATGTTGTTTGTATTTTTCACACACAATTATCTAGAATGTATAAATGTATTTACCTTTTAGTCACGCATGTTAAATTAAAACATGAATACAAAGTCATTCTCATCACAAGAATCATTTTCGAGGTGGCTATTCTGGTATATTTAGACACATGAATTTATGTTAACCATAACATGTGTTATCCTTTAGACACACAAAAAATTGTGGGATATTGATTATAAACTTCAAATGGTGAATCAATTAAAGCAAGGTCATATGTGCAATATCGACATACAATATCGTTCAACGTGACTATCGTTTACCCAATTTCAAGATGAATTTGTATTAACGGACACTGAAAATTTCATAAACCGGGAGTAATGTTTGATGTATAGCCGGTTTTATATCATTAGTATGACGTTTTCTATCATTCAGAAACATAAACAAAAAAATAAAGGTGAATATTATTAATCTATAGCCTCATAAAATTTTATATATCTTGTAGTGACGGGTATGAATGGACAACCACAGTTATAAGTAGACATATTTAGGCACATATTTTTAATAAATGTTACAAATAAATATAAAAGTAAACATGATAAAATAGAATGGTTTTTATTATTAATATACATAATGTTTCAATTTACAATACATCAAATTAACAATACATGATAAAATAGCAATTTTTTCTTTTTTAATGTACTTCGTGTGCATCAAACTCAAATTTGACAAAAAAATAGATCTACAAAACAACAACCACTAACATCAAACCCAATCAACAAAAAAATGGGAACAAGAAAAGTAAGTGCAGTACCCGCGCTTAAGTACTTCACAATGTTCTTGCATGATTGGAACCAAACGTAGTTATCTTGAGTTTCATTCAAAGATGAATATCATTAGTTATATGTAGTCTTAGATGTGTTATTTCAAATGTGATTGGAACCAAAGATACCTGATTCGCGATGATGATAAGGAGAATGAAAGAAGTGCCAACAGGGATTTGGGAGGGACAGATTGAATCGAAAGGACATATACCATATACAAAAAAATATGAAAATACTATCTATGAAATCTAAAGGGAAAATGTCTTATAAGGGTAATAAACTTTATTGTAAGTACGCATTTAGTCGTTGATCTTTTTTTTTTGTACACATATAACCATTATATTTTTTGTTTTGTACATATTTAGTCACTTATGTTTTTTTTGTATACATATAACTATTAAACTTGTTTTTTCTGTACACATTTAGTCACTTATGTTAATGGTCATATATGTACAAAAATAAGAGTTTAATGGTTATATGTGTATGGAAAGAATAAGTTGCATTGTCATATGCGTACAAAAAAAATATAAATGACTAAATGTGTACAAAATAAAATGTTTAATGGTCATGTGTGTACAAAAAAAAAAAAGATAAGGAAGTAAATGTGTATTTACGATAAAGTTTATTATCTTTTAAGCAATTTTCTCAAATCTAAAATAGCAACATCAATAACATAATATCATGAGTAATTTAATTAAACCCTAAAGTTAACAAAATTTTGTTGTAACTTGTGAGTCAATCCGTGTATTTTTTTTACAATCGAGTCTTTAAGTTTGAATTTGTTGAATATTTAGTTAGCCAAAAAGATAAATGACAATCTTACCCTTAGTCAAATCTTTTATTAATACTTACTATTTTAATTATTTCTAAAACAATATCATATATACGGGCCCATACCACGCTAACCTACCAGGGCCGACCCAATGGGGGGGGGGGGGGTAGCTTGAGCGATGGCTAAGGGCCTTCAAGCTCCTAGGGCCCATTTTCTATAAACCTCAAATCTGATACTATCCTCAGTTAGGCCATTGTCAGCGGGAATGCGGAATCAAGATGTGTGGATCAGCCTCTTGTTACGTTGATTGGAATTTGGAGTCCATCGGTAATCAGGAGCAAATCAATCGAACTTACCTTTCTCATTATCATAATTGTCTAAGTGAATGTGTTGCCTAGAAAACATTTATCTGGTAGTGAAAAAAGAAAAAAATCATTGTAAAGGGCCTCGTTTTCTAATTTACCTCGGGCCCCAAATCGGCTTGGTCCAGCCCTACGTACCAGCTGAAAATCCCTTCCCACAACTTTCTTCTATCGAGTTCTAATCAAAATTACAGCAACCTCAATTCAAATTCTTCATCTTGTCCTCAATATTATTTCTCGAAGCCTCAAATGGTTGTCGTAGTTTCAATTTATGCTCATCTTTTTGTCATGGGGTTTTTATGTAATACCTTTGTAAAGTTCTGTTATTTTGTTAGCTAATATATTCGACTCATAGTAAAATCATAGTCAAATTCTCATTTTGGTACAACCCTTTAATGGAAAGATGCCCACTAAAACAATACCTTTCAAAATGGAAAATAGAAGCACAAAATGACAACACAAACCACCTTAATTTTAGTTATAATTTAGCCAAAAATATACATCTTAGTTTCATTGCAAATAGGTGATAGAAGAATGACATGTGGTACTATTCAAAGAAATGGTGAATAAACTCAAATAAGTTTACTTGAAGAGACGAAAGAAGGGACAATATTTTCCTTTTGTATCATGTGTTAATGCTTTGTTCTTTTGTTATTGACTCATCTACAAGCAGTGGTGCATTAACATTTTATGATTCTTTCATGTTTTAAGATTTTAACTAAAAAGGCAACTTTTTCATTTGTTGTGATCGGGTCAAAGTAAAAAGGTTTCAATAACATGTACATCAATATGTTGAACAAAAACGTCTTCTTTTTGTTGTTAGTACTCAAGAAGATATTGATGTTTAATCTACTTCTTCTTCTTCTTCTTCTTCTTCTTCTTCACACACACACACGCGCGCACACACACATTCTCTCTCTCTCTCTCTCTATATATATATATATATATATATATATATATATATATATATATATATATATATATATATATATATATATATATATATATATATATATATATATATATATATATATATGTTACTTCTTTTGTTTGAGCTGATCACTATTGATTTATATTTGAGGAAATTTGTTGATGCCAGAGATGGGGTGATCGAAAAGAATGGTCAAAACCGAGTAAAATAGGAGAGATTGTAATAAGGCTATACGTATACCTATTAGGCTGTTGGAAGTACCCCGTGATAGGGGCTCCGTGATGCCAACTCAGCCAGCCATCACGGCGTGCACACCGCCCCGTGTGTGCCGTGATGGCCGTGATCGTGGTGTAGAGTGATGCGGTTCACGGTGGATCACGGGTATATTAAAAAAAATTTTTTAACCAAAAGAGCCGTTCAACGGCTATATTTTAAAAAAAAAAATTTAAACCAAATTTTCACCTATATATACATACACCTCTCATCCTTAAACTCACACAATATCATATATACATATATACACACAATGGAATTTTTTGAAGAATTCGATTCGGACGACGGCGAATTTATCAACACGTTTTTTAATGTTGTTGCGCACGGTGCCGCCGAGGGGTCTTCAAACGTTAGACACACCAGAACCTCTATCAACCGAGATCGGCAAGCTGCACACAATCTTTTGGTACGTGACTATTTTGCCGATCCTCCTCTGTATGGTGACAAACATTTTAGACGTCGTTTTCGTTTACCTAGAGAGTTATTTTTACGTATTAGCAACGCTTTAGAGGCGCGATATGATTATTTTAAGCAAAAACCCGATAGTAGAGGTAGAATGAGTTTTAGTTGTATACAAAAATGTTCGGCTGCACTTAGGTATTTAGCATTAGGCATAACAGCTGATGCTAGTGACGAGTATCTAAAATTGGCTGAGAGGACCGTAAGGGACACTGTGGATTGGTTTTGTGCATGTGTTATTGACGTGTTTGGCAAAGAATATTTGCGTAAACCTACAACTCGTGATATCGAGATGTTATATGCGGCACATGAAGCGAGACATGGTTTACCTGGTATGCTTGGTAGCCTTGATTGTACCCATTGGGCGTGGGAAAAATATCCAACTGCGTGGAAAGGACAATTTACCCGAGATGACGTAGGTGAGCCCACTATGATATTGGAAGCCGTTGCATCATTCGATTTGTGGATTTGGCATGCGTACTTTGGGGTAGCCGGGTCCAACAATGACCGAAATGTTCTTAATCAATCTCCAATTTTCAATGATATTTGGACCGGGCGAGCTCCTAGTATGTCATTCACAGTGAACGGACATCAATACAAACACGGCTACTATCTTTGTGATGGGATTTATCCAGATTACGCGACATTTGTGAAGGCGTATGCGGTACCTCGAAGTGAAAAAGCAAAATTGTTTACACGAAGACAAGAATCGGCTAGGAAGGACATAGAAAGGGCATTTGGGGTACTCAAACAAAAATGGCATGTGATCAAGCATGCCTCACAAATCCATGACGACGGTAGTATGAAGACAATTATGTATGCTTGCATCATTATGCATAATATGATTGTTGAATATAAAGGTAGAGATTTGCACATACGACGAGGCCGATGCGGTTAACACGGAAATGCAATTCATTCCCGGAACGCCCGAATACTTACAACAAGTACTCGATGTCCAAAATTCCGAAACTTGCCAATATCTCCGTGAAGATTTAGCCGAGCATGTTTATCAAAACAGATCGGATGATATCGAGTATTTTTTTTTAATTTCCATGTAATGTTTTTTTTTTTAAATTTCTATGTTATTTTTTTCATTTTTAAATTTCAATGTAATGTTTTTTAAATTAATGTAATTTTTATGTTTAATCTAATGTTATTTAAATTAAAAATTAGGTTTTTATTTATTTTTGAATTTTTTTAAATTAAAAAAGATGATGTGGTGTGATGAAAATGTGATGGGTATAAAGGGGGTAATGTGATGGAGTGTGATAGAATATGATAAAGGTAAAATCTGACGTGGCGCTGATGTGGCGCCCATCATTTTTGGGCAAAGTGATGGGTACTCCCAATGGTCATAATCACATGTGATGGAGTGCCACCTCATTTCCACTACATAACCACATCACATCACATAAAATCGGTATACCAATTACACCACGTCAACATTTCTAACTAAAAAAATAAATAATAAAAATAAAAACACTAATTTGCATTAAAATAAAAAAACGTTACATTCTTTTTAAATTGAAAAGGACCGAAAATAAAAAAAATTAAAAACGAACATCGAAAAAAATACTAAACATTAAAAAATAAACTATTTCCTATTCGTATATTTTGCTCGAACACTTTCTCTCATCGCAAGAAAACTCTCCAAATCTTAGCCCTCCTAGTCGTCGGCTTTCATTTTCAAAACCTCTCAATCGACATTCCTTTGTAAGGAATGTTTCATTTTTACTATTTGTTGTTCAACCTTATTCATTATCCCTGCTTTCTCCGATTGTAGTTGGACATATCGATCAAATTTTCTCCAAAATGATCCATGACGCTAGACTCTGAATTTTTTGATCTCGAACCGGAAGCCGCTTTCTTCGCTATATCTTGTCCGATTGGTCGACGTAGAGGTTGTTCATCTTCAAGGTCGACTCATCGTTGATGTCAATATGTGTATGTCCATCCGATTGTTGTGATTACATTTCTTGACGAACCATTCTCAAACACTTCGAACTGGAAGAATGTGATTCCTTGGTAACTAGCCATTTTCGGCACTCCTTCAACTCCAACCAATGTTTGACAAACGAAGATGTTTTGCGGGTTGGTGTAGTTTTTTCATATTGTTCAATGGTTTCATTGAAGACGTTAAAGTCGTTCGCCCCATTTTTGCGCAAGTTAGTATGGTGGTTCTAAATGTCGTTGAATTGAGTAATTTTCAACCTTATTTCGTGCAATTTTGAAGTAATTTGGTCGGCGTTCCGACATTCTTTTCCTATTAAATCGTAGAAGATGGCTTGAACTTTTTCCCAAAATATATCGCCCGTTTGAGAATCTCCTACTATAGGATATATGGAAGCGAAAATTCACGCCCATGTTAAATTCATTTCTTCATCCTTCGTCAAAGGCACTTTTCCTCGGCTGCCGGTTTTCTGCCTTTCTTCTTCGATGGTTATGGTCTCCCTAGTGGTTGTGTTTCGTCAACCATTTCGAGAGACATCAGTGTCTTTCGTGGTTGTGAAGGTTGGAAAGGTTGTTGGAATACAAAAGCGGGTTAGAAGGGTTGTTGATATGGATTGAAATGTGAGAACGGTTGTTGGAAAAGTGTTCATTGTAGGATAGGGGAACCGGTTTGGAGTAAGTTTAGGAAACCACCTTGTGGTGATTCAACGTTCGGGAATTGACGAGACATTGTGTTTAATCTGAATGTAGCAAATCATGATTGCGGCTTGATGGTGGGGTATTTGGATTATGATCCATAATAATATGTGTGTATGTATATGTAAATGAAATAGTAAGATGGTGTGCTCAATGAGGTAAATGATGTTGGTTTTTATAGGTGAAATTTTGGTAAATTAAAAAGGTAAAAAAATAAATATAGTCGTTTAACAGGTAGTGATATATGATTGGGTGCTGTGTGCCGTGAAAGGGAGTCCGGATGACCACGAGATTGCCCATCATAGTGCATATGGGCTGGTGTATACGACCGTGATATGATGCCACCTTAGCATCACACTCGGTCCATGATATGCATATCAGGTCGTCTAAGGGGCCATATAGTGATGCCATCTATCAACAAGACATGGATATTAGGGTGAGGTGAGGTGGTGTGGGCTAGGTTGGTGGGGTCTACATTTAATAATTTTACAAATTTAAATCTAGTACAAAAATTGGTAAAAGAAATTAGATAAGGCTAGTTTAGTTATTTAACATGGTTAGTCAACCACATAGACTAGTATCAAAACAAAACTAAAACTTAAAGATCGGGGGAGTCCATCTCTTCCAAAGCTATTGTTATAAACCCACTCTAATTGTTATCCTTTTAAAAATGATTTTTAAGAAATAAGCTAAATTATATTGTTTTTTCTCTTATATTATATAAACCACTCTCATATGATTTTTCAGAGTTTAAGTCTACATAATATTTTTGAAAAATAACATTAGTTGATATTGATATTTAAATAACTAAAATATGATTATATAACATATAAGAGTAATGTTCTTTCTTTTTTATGAAATAAACTTAAATAACATTTATTTAAATATCCTTGTACATTTAATAAATTAGATTATATAACAACAATAAAAATTTAAATTTAAATATAATTAGGATATAAAACAAATTGTTATGAAATACAAAAGTCAAAATTAAAAAAACAATAAGATGGTTAAAATTAAAAGTTTAAGTGCGTGTTTGGCAAAACTAGCTTGTAGCTAATAGTTGGAAGCTGGTAGCTTATAACTGAAAGTTGATAGTTCTAGCTTTTATTTGTGCGAACGTGTTCACCAAAAATGGCTGTTAGCTCTTAAAATGTAAAATAGTATAAAAACAAAAACTAAAAGCTACTTGAGTAGCTTTTTGTTTAAAATAAAACTAAAAGCTTCTATGCCGAACGGAACATCTTTTTTTTTTTCAAACTTTTTCGTAAAAGTTAAAACTAAAAGCTCTCAAACGTTGTATGTCCAATACGCTTTTAAATTTTACTAGTAATATTTTCAAAAAACTTAGCATAATCATCTTATTTAACAGTCTTGTTGAAGCCCCAAGAAACAAAAAAAAAAAGGCAAAATGACACTGTAGCCCAACAAACTATTGATTGTTGGTCTAAAAGGTCCCTAAAGTTTTTTTATGGCCTTTTAGGGGAATAAAGTCTATTTTTACTTGTTCATTAACCCCTCTTAGCAGGTTTGCAGGTTAAAAGTTAGGAAAAATGACATTGTAGTCCTATCAACTTTCATTTTCTGTTCCAAATAGTCCCTAAACTTATTTTTGTTTACAATGGCGAAGATGGAAGTTGATGACTATCGAGGGGTGCTCAAAGTTTATAGTGACGAAGATCCAGTGAACCGAGCTTTAAAGTTCGTGTCGATGAGGATGGTACTCTGTAAAGATGTCCTATTTGACCAAACAAACAACATTCTCGATACTCATGGCAGTGGTTTCTGCATCGGTTCCGTGAAAATGGCTCCAATCCCGGGGTCGTTTCTACAGTGGTTCCGTGAAGTGGCTCCAATCCCGGGGGGTGGCGGCTATGCTTGACCTATGGCTTGGTTTACTGGATCGCTATATAAAGTCGTCACTGTAAACTTTGAGCACCTCTTGAAAATCATCAACCTCCATCTTCGCCATTGTAAACTAAAACGTAAGTTTAGGGACTATTTAGAACGGAAGATGAAAGTTGATAGGACTACAATGTCATTTTTCTTAACTTTTAACCTGAAACCTGCTGAAAGGATTTAACTTTTAACCAGGACTTTGTTTATCACCCTTGTGAATCAAAGACTAAATTCAGCTTTATGTTTGTCTTATGATGTTTTGCTTAGCTTTTTCTACTCAATCCCACTTCAAGAAAGGCAATAACATATGAAGAAACAATTTGCGGTGGTCAACAATTAGAGGCAAGTTTTTCTTTTGTATTCATTCATGGACAATACAATAATGGGAAGTGAAAAAAACCATACATTATTGTCATATTGGTGTCGATGTGGGAGTTTCATTGTCCGCATCCGCTTCGCACGTTTTGCTTTTTCTCAACGACACATGTACGCAGTTACCTCCATACGAATCGATCCCCTTCTTATCAAAAGGTGGGATTTGGATTTAAAAATCCTTTTTGGTGTGATTAGGGAGCTTAATTTCTTGCATTGCATGTTAGATGTATTATATGTATTATTTAATATGGGCTATGAAGGATATTTTCCATAACTTAAAATCTCAAAGATACAACATATATATACAAAACATAACTAATATGGGCTATGACACAAACAAGGGCTGGACTATACAAATAAAGGGGCGCATATTAGATAATACATCTAATACATCTAACATTGCATACCGTTTTCATCATTAATAAACATAAGAGTCTGAAGTTCTCCTAAAAATGAAAACCAACTCCCATGATATCCTGTTCAAAGTGATGTTCTAATGATTTACGATGTGATTTGATAACTTCATTTAAAATGCGATATGGTAGTCTTGAAAAATCATAATCGAAGCCCAATTTCAATCCGAAGTCATAGTTGACATTAGCCTTTTGAAATTACTAAACTTTTAGAACATGTCAGATCTCAAGCATCAATTACTCTGGATTAATTCGATTGATTCATAAAATATGATACTATGTTTTTGGGATTAAATATGAATAGAAGAATACAAGCACATTGAAGCTGTGGGAGTAACGGATCATTTGGTAATCAACATATATATTATATTAGAGTTTGAAATAGCAAGGCGAATAGAAGAATACGAGCACATTGAAGCTGGCTAGCGGTGGTCTGAGTTCCGCCTGGCAGGCTCGTAATAAGATGCCCGAGTTTTATGTTTTGGTCAAAGGTACGCGTTGTCGTCTTTTCTTGCCTTCCCCCCCCCCCTTTTGTTTAGGGAAGTTTTGTCGAAATCGATTTGTCTTGCCAGGTGTTCCACAAGGCGTTCGTTTTGAGGATGTGCTTGCTAAAAACTGGAAAGGGAAATTAGAGTATCGGGAGGTTGAGCTTGTTGACAAAGTATCGGACCCCTTCCCGTTTCATGGTTTTATTGATACTCTTACTGCCGACGAGCCTGAGAGCCGTCAGGTAGGGGCTGTTAGAAGGGAGGACCCCCCCTCCCTCGTGGACGCTAGTGTAGGTGGGTTGTCTCGGGGGGTCCCAACCACGTCCATGGAATCGGTTAGGGACAGTAAGTAAGGAGGGAGTTATTGAAGGTTCAACTAAGCTGCAGGAAAAACGTAAGGCGGTTTGGAGTTCTATGAATCAGGTAGGTGATTCTGTTGATTTGGTTCTAGCTCATCACGTGAGCCGTCGCCGTTTGTTGATTGGCTTAAGGGATGCGGGGTGGTCACTGAGAAAGGTGATGTGATTCAGATTCTGGATGACGATGCTGGTGATGGTGTTAAGGATGTTAATCCGGCTGGGGCTAAAAGTGTCGGTTCTATGGAAGCTAACTGTGTTGATTTGGTTGAGAGTGAGGGTGATTCGGCGGGGACAACGGTTTTTAGTTCAGAGGGTAAGGTCCTTGGTGGCAAGGGTGCTGGGTCTGAGTCCGCTCTAGTAGACGGTGGTAGTCCGGCCAGGGGTGGTGAGCAGATCTTTGGGGAGTCGGCTATCGGCCGTCATGTGTTAACTGATTTCTCTACCCTTCCTTTACAGCCTGAATGGGGTCTCGTTAATGGATTGTGTTTGTCCGTTCGGGAAAACACGATTGATTTCGCGAAGTATGCATTCCCCTCTGCCACTAAAGCTGATATGGAAAACTATTCAATTAAGCATCTGATACAAGCTTTGCAGTTCGCTTCTGCTCAGGGTGCTTTTATTCTTGTTGCTGCTGAAAGGGGTGTTTAGCGATTCGTATCTGCCGAGAGGGATCGCGAT
Organism: Cichorium intybus; assembly: GCA_023525715.1. Classification (NCBI taxonomy): domain Eukaryota; kingdom Viridiplantae; phylum Streptophyta; class Magnoliopsida; order Asterales; family Asteraceae; genus Cichorium; species Cichorium intybus. The sequence continues at coordinate 79,479,396 of CM042011.1, forward strand.
CTCTCTAGAAGGAGGCAAAAAGGGTTGTAGCCGAGTGTGCTACCCTTCGTGCTGTGGGGTGTGAATTGAAGCGTCAGGTGTCTGTGTTGGAAAAGGCTACTGGAGAGTTCGATAAGAAGATGCAGGTGTGTGTTTCTGAGAAGACGCTTGTCGAGGAGAGGCTTTCTGCTATTGAAGAGGAAGTGGATAAGTTAAAGCAGTTAAATGAGGAATTGACCATCCAAAATGAGAGTTTGGAGTGTGATGTTGGTGATCGACAAAAAGCTTTGGAGGAGAAGAGTTTGGAGCTTGTAAAGGTGGGGAAGGATCTGCAATGGGTGGTCCAGGAAGGTATGGTTCAGGTAATCGAAAATGTTTTTATTTGCCTAGATTTCAACCAAGGTGTTGGGCGGATAAAGCGTGTTTGTTATGTGGCAAGGGAGGAAGTTGGTCGACGCAGTCTGCGCCATGATCTTCAGTCGGCCTGTCTGATGTTCATGAAGGTAGGTCAGCATCTAGCCACACGGTTGAGATGGACAGTGCCATAGAAGAATTTGCTTCCCTTGATTATGCCTCAATTTTGAATTTGGGCAAAGCTAGTGTGGAGGAGCTGAAGGAAATGTTGAAGGTTGGGGAGGAGGACTGATTAGCCTCGATGTTTGGTTGTTTGATGACTTGATTCGATATGGTTGTACTTAAGAAAATTTTGTTTTGTTGCTGTGTTTGGTCGTGGAGAAGTTGTTGGTGGTTGGTATTTCTGGTCGTTCTGATGGCAATGTTTATGTTTGATGTTTTCCTTGTTTTCCTAGATGTTGCTTGTACTTGGTTTACTTTGTTAGCTTTGGTTGGTTGGGTTTTTTGTGGTTTTTCTTTGCTTTGGTGTGTTGGTGGGCATTGGGGCCGCTTAAGGCGCTGGAGCCTGTCCAAGGGCACTGGGATCGCTTAAGGCACTGGGGCCAGTCGAAGGGCACTAGGTTGCTTAAGGAACTGAGGCCTCTCAAGGGTACTAACACCGCTCGAGGTATGCATAAAAATAAAATAAAAAGACAGGTATATGGATGCGTTTAGACACAAAATGTAAAAATGTTTTTTGGCAAGATGATCAGTCTTGCCAAAATTTCATTTTCTTTCTTTTTGAATGCATAAACTTGGTAAAATTGATTGTTTAACAAAATAACATCGTGCTCCCTGAGGGCATCTGTTTCATTGTCTTTAGAAGTCGAACTCTTTTAAGTTTGTGCGTTCCATGTTCTGGGTACTACATCACCTTCCATCGTCTCGAGTATATACGAACCGTTGTAGTGTGCCTCGACTATTTTGTTGGGTCCTTCCCATGTCGGGTCTAGCTTGCCTTGAGGTTGTGCATGGCTAACCTCGTTTTTTCCTCAAAACCAGGTCGCTGACCTTGAAGGCCTTTCATTCAGGGTGTTAAATAGTGGCAACGCCCGTTCTGCTGATTTGGCGATGAATCTGCCTAACGCTGTGAGTTTTCCATTTAGCCCTTGCACGTCTTTCAATGTCGGCGGGGCTGCCATATTTATTAGATCCTTGACTTTGTTGGGGTTCGACTGTATCCCCTCATTTGTTATGTAATAGCCCAAAAACTGTCCTTCTTCTACGGCGAAGGTACATTTCGCCCGGTTTAACTTCATGCGACCGTTCACAAGGATAACCAGGGTTTCCTCTATGTCTTTTACTAAGTCGACCTCGTTCTTGCTCTTGATAACCATGTCGTCGACGTACACCTCGATATTTCGTCCCACCTGGTGTGCAACATCCTATCCACCAGGCGCTGGTACATAACTCTGACGTTTTTGAGGCCAAACGACATTTTCTGGTAGTAGAACATGCCTTAATCAGTGTAAAAAGCTGTCTTCTCTTCATCCTCTTTCCTCATCAATATTTGGTGGTACCCCTTGTACGCATCCATAAAGCATTTCTACCGGAATCCTTAGAGGGATTCTACCTTCTGGTCGATTTCCGGCATGGGATAACAATCCTTGGGACAGGCCAGTCGCAAGATTTTGGAGGCCCTATGCAATTTAGTAAATCTAGGCCCTAAAACGTGTAAATTTTATAAAATACAATTGTAAACTAATATTTCTCCGAGATTTATTAAATCTTTCTCCCAAATTTAGCCACCACCCAATTTCTCCCAGATTTAGCCATGGCCAATTTTTTATTGCATAAATGTAGTTATATTCTCTAACATGGAAAAAATTGGTCTCTAGGTTTCTTATGGAAAAAATTGGTCTCTAGGTTTCTTTTACTATTCCAAGCAAGAGAAAAAGAATTTGGCAGTTAATAAACCAGGAATTGAAACTTTAACAAAAACTGAGAAACTGAGAACTCGAGAAACAAACCGACAAGTGAAACTTGAAAGTCTTTATCGGATTTGTGAAAAAACTTGGTCTTTAGCTTTCTTTTAGTATTCCAAGCAACAACAAAAGAATTTGGGGTTAATAAACTGAGAATTGAAACTTGAACAAAAAAGGAGGAACTTAGAATTCGATAAACCGACAATTAAAAGTATTAATCGGATTTGTGCTTGTGAAAGGTTGAAGGAGACTAGGCGATAAATTGAGAATGAGAATTAAACATATACAAATATTTCTTGAGACTGTTGCAGATGAGGAACTTCGTTTCCATCTAGAAAATCGAATTGCGTATTCATTGCTGCTGATAAACGGTAATGATGATTAACGCTTCGATTCTGTTTCCACGTTCCCGATTGGGTCATGATTCCCTCTGAATTCCTTCCAATTCTCGGTTGGAATCTTATAGCTTAAAACCTAACTTGGAATGGGCCTCAAAAGTATAACAATGCATCGAAGAATTTTAGGTCCCTAGGAGCTGATGGGCCCTATTCACAAGCACCATTTGAACACCCTTTGAGCCGGCCCTGTCTGTTTGGTATGTACGCCATTTAATTGCTAGCCATCTTTTTACACAATCATTCAGGAATTGTAAGCTTGTAGATTGCTACAATTGAAACATCTACGTATTTTCGACTTCTACGTTTGATTATATGCTCAACTGTCAATTTTGATGTCTTAGTATGTTACAAACACACATTTGAACTAAATTTTGGTGATCGCTACATTTGATATCTATTTAGCCCCCTTACTACCCTTCTATAGATGATTTTGTCATGAAGAGAGATTCTTCAAATTATTAAACAATTTTCGACTGTTACATGGTTATATTTTGGAACTGAAATTCAATAATCAAATAGAAGATGTATATGAGCAATTAAAGGTCTCTAGCTGCAAGCAGCTTCACGGCAAAGGATGGTGACAAGGACGTGTCTACTTAATTTATTATTTAATGTGTTTTAAGAGCTTGATTACTTCTAAATACCACATCTTTTTACTGTACTGACTCGTGTTAGATTTTATTTTGTTGTGTGCTCTATTTGCTGGTGTTTATGGTTACTTCAATACTTCGACTTGACTAATTTGTATATTTATTTGATAATCTATAGAAATAATCAAGAAGTACAAACTATATTCGTTGAAGAGTTTGGAATAAATTTGGACTTTTGTAGCTCTAAGAATTTACTTGTAACTTTTCTATTGTTATTGTTCATCAAACAATTTAATCGTTTTACAATATTGTGTTAGATTTAAATATTTGACCCCAACTCTATCCAAGTTCAACTTTGATTTTGCTTACGTTGTTCACTAATTTTAATTTAGATAAATAATGATCAAGAATCCGGTTAAGATGAAAGAGACGTGTTAACCATTAAAATGTCCAAAATACGAGGTGTCATGTCACATAATTATTTTTTCTTAATTTATCATAAAATATCCAAATATTTTTAAACTTTCTTTTTGACCAAGTTATATCATATATCGTGAGATTAAATTTTATGAAATCGGGTCAATTTATTCATATTTTCCAAGCAAATCAATAAATTTGATATATAGCCTATTAAAATTGAGGAATTTTAGTAGTCTTCAACACAAAATTGGAAAAGATCAAGCAAATCAATGAAGTTGATTGTGAACAAAAAACTGCATAGCCGACCAAATGTGCGGAATTTGAATTAGAC